>JAWWTY010000082.1:2080029-2093097 GCA_035222235.1 Margarornis squamiger | reverse complement strand
GTATCCTTCTCATAGATGGATGGCCTTACAGGGCTAAGCGAGCTCCATCTGCCCGGGTTTGGAGTTAGAGTTGTCCTCCTAGGATGGCTGCCGGGGGGCTAGCGAGCCCATCCTGCCCGTGGACACCCTTTGTCTGACCCTTCAGTTGAGACCTGACTAGCATGAGAGACCCTACTGGAGGCATGTACCACCGCTAGCACAGCTCGCAACCTCGTAAGGGCACGCAAGCTTCTCCCCCGCGACAAGGAGGTGTCCATGGAGAAGATAGAAAAATATTAGAATGTGTCCAAAGGAAGGCAAGAAAGATGCTGAATGGACTTGAGGCCACGACTTATGAGGAGTGGCTGAGGATACTAGACTTGTTCAGCTTAGAGGAGACCGAGGGGTGACCTCATTGCTGTCTACAACTTCCTCATGAAGGGGAGCAGACAGGGAGGTGTTGATCTCTTCTCTCTGGTGTCCAGTGATAGGATAATAGCTTCAAGCTGTGTCAGGGGAAGTTTAGACTGGATATTAGAAGTTCTAAAATCTATAGTTATTCACTGAGAGGGTAGTCAAGCACTGGAAAAAGCTCCCCAGGAACGTGGTCATGGTTCCAAGCCTGTCAGTGTTCAAGAAGTGTCTGGACAATGCTCTGAGATATATAGCTCAACTTCTAGGCTGTCCTATGTGGAATCAGGACTTCAAAGAATCATAGAATGGTTTGGGTTGGAAGGGGCCTTTGAAGATCATTTAATCCAACCCCCTGGACATGGGCAGGGACATCTTTCACTAGATCAGTTTGCTCAAAGCACCATCCAAACTGACCTTGAACACTTCCCAATGATAGGGCATCCACAACAACTCTGAGCAACCTGTTCCAGTGTCTCACCATCCTCACAGTAAAGAATTTCTTCCTAATATCTGATCTAAATCTACCCTCTTTCAGTTTACAGACATTGCCCCTCTTTCTATCACTAAAGGCCCTGGTAAAAAGTCTCTGTCTTTCTTATTAGCCCCCTTTAAGTATTGAAAAGCCACAATAAGGTCTCCCCAGAGACTTCTCTAGGCTAAACAATCCCAGCTCTCTGCCTTTCTTCATAGGAGAGGTGTTCCAGCCCTCTGACCATTTTAATGGTCCTCCTCTGAACATGCTCTAATAGGTCCACATCTTTCTTGCACTAGGGACCCCAGAGCTACACACAGTACTCCAGGTGGGGTCTCATCAGAGCAGAGTAGAGGGGCAGAATCACCTCCCTCGACCTGCTGGCCACGCTGCTTTTCATGCAGCCCAGGACAGAATTGGCTTTCTGGGTTGCAAGTGCACACTGCTGGATCATGTTCAGGTTTTCATCCACCAGTATCCCCAAGTCCTTCTCTGCAGGGCTGCTCTCAATCCATTCATCCCACAGTCTGTATTGTTACTGGGGATTGCCCCGACCCAGGTGCAGGCCTTGTACAACTTTATGAGGATCACATGGACCCACTCCTCGAGCCTGTCACAGTCCCTTTGGAGGGCATCCCTTCCCTCCAGTGAATCAACTGCACCACTCAGCTTGGTATCATCTGCAAACTTGCTGCAGGTACACTCAATCCCACTGTCTATGTCGATGAAGATACTGAAGACTACTAGTCTCAGTACGGACCCTTGAGGGACACCACTCATTACTGGTTTCTACTTGGACATTGAGCTGTTGGCTTTGAATGCAGCCATTAGTCAATTCCTTATCCATCTAACAGTCCATCTATCAAACTCATCTCTCTTCAATTTCAAGGCAAGAATGTAGTGGGGGTCCGTATCAAAGGTCTTACAGAAGTCCATATAGATAACATCAGTTGCTCTTTCCTTGTCCACTGATGCAGTCACTCCATCGTAGAAGGCCACTAGATTAGTCAGGCATGACTTGCCCTTGCTGAAGCTATGTAGGCCATCTCTAATCACCTCCCCATTTTCCATATGTTTCAACATGTCTTTCAGGCAGATCAGTTCCATGATCTTACCAGGCATGGAGGTAAGACTGACTGGTCAGTAGTTCCCAGGGAGCTCCTTATTACCCTTTTTAAAAATGGGTGTGTAATAATCATGACCAGTATACTTCCATATAAGATAATAGTTAACTTTTTCAAACCTCTTTTTATACCAATTGTATGTTGTTTCCGTGATAAGCAGCGGAACACATAAGTGTAAATTTTGAGATAGTATAATGAGAAAATCCAAAATGTTTCTCTTCTGTTTTATTAGAATTACCCTTAAAATTTCACAAAGTTTTGTTCTTAAAGAGCCAGATAACATTTCAAACTCCTAGACATCCAATATTTAAATTGCCATACATATATAAAACACACAGAGCCAGGAAAAGCAGATAACACCAAGTCCTGGAAACAATTCCTGATGCTTCAGCCATTGTACAAGGCTCTTCAATTCCACTAAGTTTCAGATCCTCTTATTTCAAAGAAATGATAAAATCATTTAGGTTGGAAAAGACCTTTAAGATCATTGAGTTCACCTGCAAACCTAACACTGCCAAGTCCACCACTAAACCATGTCCCTAAGCAATACATCTACATGACTTTTCAATACCTCCAGGGATGGTGATTCCAACACTTCCCTGGGCAGCCTGTTCCAATGCTTGAAAATCCTTTCACTGAAGAAATTTTTCATAATATCCAATCTAAACCTTCCCTGGCTCAACTATAGCATGCTATTTTGCAGAAAAGACAAACACCCACATCACTACAACCTCCTTTAAGGTATTTGTAGAGAGTGATAAGGTCCCTCTGAGCCTCTTTTTCTCCAGAATAAACAACCTCAGCTCCCTCAGCTGCTCCTCATAAGACTTGTGTTCCAGACCCTTCACTAGCTTTGTTGCCCTTCTCTGGACTGGCTCTGGCACCTCAATGTCTTTCTTGTAGTGAGTGGCCCAGAACTGGACACAATACTTGATGTGCGGCTTCACTAGGGCTGAGTACAGGGGAACAATCCCTTCTCTGGTCCTGCTGGCCACACTATTCTTGATACAAGCCAGGATGCCACTGGCATTCTTGGCCACCTGGGCACACTGCTGGCTCATGTTCAGCTGGCTGTTGACCAACACCCCCACATCCTTTTCTGCTGGGCAGCTTTCCAGCCACTCTGCCCCAAGCCTGTAGCTGTGCATGGGGTTGTTGTGACCCAAGTGCAGAACCTGGCACTTGGCCTTGTTGAACCTCAAACAATTTGCCTTGGCCCATCAATCCAGCCTGTCCAGATCCCTCTGCAGAGCCTTCTTACCCTCCATCAGATCAATACTCCCTCCCAACTTGGTGTCATCTGCAAACTTGGTGAGAGTGCACTCGATCCCCTCATCCAGATCATTGCTAAAGATATTAAACAGGACTGGCCCCAATATTGAGCCCTGGGGAACTCCACTTGTGACCAGTAGCCAACTGGATTTACCACTATTCACCACCACTCTCTGGGCCCAGTCAGTCAGCCGGTTTTCTACCTAGCAGAGAGTACACCTGCCCAAGCCATGGGAAGCAAATTTCTCCAGGAGAATGCTGTAGGAAATGGTGTTAAAGGCTTTACTGAAATTCAGGTAAACAACATCTACAGCCTTTCCCTTGTCCACTAAGCGGGTCACCCTGTCATAGAAGGAGATAAGGTCAGTCAAGCAGGACCTGCCTTTCCTAAACCCATGCAGGACCTGCCTTTCCTAAACTCATGCTGACTGGACCTGATCAATGGGTTGTCCTGTATATGCTGCGTGATGGCACTCAAAATAATCTGTTCCATAACATTTTCCAGCACCAAAGTCAGGCTGACAGGCCTGTATAGTTCCCTGGATTTCCTTCTGGCCCTTCTTGTAGATGGGCATTACATTTGCTAGCATCCAATCAACTGGGACCTCTCCAATTAGCCAGGACTGTTGATAAATGATTGAAAGTGGCTTAACGAGCACTTCCACCAGTTCCCTCAGTACCCTTAGATGGATCCCATCCTGCCCCATAGACTAGTGCATGTCTAAGAGGTGTAGTAGGTCGCTGACTATTTCCCCTTTGATTATGGAGGCCTCATTATGCTCTCAGTCTCTGTCTTCCAGGTCAGTGGGCTTGGCACCCTAAGAACAACTGGTCTTGCTATTAAAGACTGAGGCAAAGAAAACATTCAGTACCTCAGCCTTTTCCTCATCTTTTGTCATTATGTTGCCCTCCACATCCAATAAAGGATGGAGATTCTCTTTAGCCCTCCTTTTGTTGCTGATGTACTTATAGAAACAGTTTTTATTGTCTTTTACAGCAGTAGTCAAATTAAGTTCTAGTTGGGCTTTGGCCCTTTAATTTTCTCCCTGCACAACCTCCCAACATCCTTGTAGTCCTTCTGAGTTGCTTGCCCCTTCTTCCAAAGGTCATAAACTCTCCTTTTTCCCCTGAGTTCCAGCCAAAGCTCCCTGCTCAGCCAGGTTGGTCTTCTTCCCTGTCAGCTTGTCTTTCAGCACATTGGGATGGCCTGTGTATTTAAGATTTTTTTCTTGAAGAATGTTTAGCCTTCCTGGACTCCTTTGCCCTTCAGGACTGCCTCCCAAGGGACTCTTTCAACTAGGCCCCTAAATAGGCCAAAGTGTGCCCTCCGCAAGTCCAAGGTGGCAGTTCTGGTGACTTCCTTCCTTACTTCTGCTACACCAGGCAGGAACTTGTCACCATTGTCCCCTATTCCTTAAGTCACCATGTTCTCCCAAGCAGAGACAAGATATGGAATCTTCCATATCATATGTCCTGTCTGCCTGACAGCTCTGCCCCAGGGAAGGTAGGGCACAATTCCAGTAGTCTCTCTCTCTCTCTGATATTCCTTAACAACCTACTCACCATGTCCTGGAGCTCTGTCACTAAGTAGAGGTTTTCCTCTACCTGGGTGCACCTCCCCCAGGTGTGCTCACTGCTGCTGTCCAGTACTGGTATAAGAGTAGGGTGTACCCTGCAGCCCAACACCTGGGTAGCATCATGTCCCCATCAGAGCTCTGTCTGGGAAGCTGCATCAATCATGTTGGGTTCAGAGTTTAGAGTGTTCATAAACTTCTGCCAGGTGGATACCATTGCTCCCCGGTCAAGTTGGCAGAGCTACAGTACCCTTCTTGCATGCCCTTCCCTGAAAACTGCTCTGTTGGCTTGCCCTGGTCACTAGCACTCCCTAGGGACTTTTTTTACACAGGAGTGGAGGGGTTGGCCACTGTTGCTCCTGGCCCTGCCCAGGTCTTGTCAGCACAAGCTGCAGGCTCCTGATGGCTCTCGTGGCTCCCCCAGGTTCAGGACACCCCCCTGTGATATGAATCATGCTGGTACCAGAGCTGCTCTTCTTGGTGACTGAGTATTTATCTTGAAGGCACTAAGCTGATAAGTAGCCTTGTTACATGAAAAAGTTTTATTAGCAGAACCAGATCATGGAAAGTTCAAAGAAATTTAGAAAATAGTACAAATGAAACAGAGTAGCAATGGTCAGTACAATTTCTATATTTCATGGTACTATGTAGAAAAATTATTAAAAATAGGGCCCAAATTAGAATTTTGATATTACTACAGACTGTCACTAACAGGGGATCATGTGATCAGAGAATTGTTATAAACTACTTTTCCTTAATATTCAGACTATGAGGCACATTACCAAAGACAGAAGTTTTAAAGTACTTTCTGTACTCCTTCAAAAGCCATCATTTAGTTGTGAAATTAATTTTCTTAGGATTATGAGTGTATTGGGCATACGTGGCAAGATTTTGGTAATGGACACACATACACACAGAGACACGACAATGCCTGCAGGACTAGCCTCTATGAGAAGAAGTCAGGGGCTGCCCTGTGCCAGACACAGCTGGTTCCAGCTGGCCTGGCAATGGTCCCACTGCAGGCTAAAGTCGAGACAATCAGCAAAGTTTGTGGTGCTTTTGTGAAAACATATTTAGCAAAGAGCAAAAAACCCACCACTGGACAGACAGAGGAGGGGAAAAAAGGACCCATGCTGGAGCAGTTAGATATTTCCTGAAGGAACTGTGGTCTGTGGAGAACCCCCAGAGAACCCATGCCAGAGCAGAATTTTCCTGATGGGACTGTCTCCCCTGGAAGAGCCCATGCTGGAGCAGACTTTCCTGACAGGAACTGTGACCTGTAGAGAACCTATGCCAGAGCAGGGGGAAATTAAGTAAAAGAGAGAAGGAGCAGCAGAAAGCAACCATTATGTATGGACTGTAAACTCCTTTCCCTCATTTCCCCTGCACCCTGGGGGTGGTGAGTGGTAGAGGAGTCTGGAGTGAAGGAATGAATTTGAGCATAGGAAAGGGGGAAAAAAAGGTGGTGTTTTAATGTTTGTCTTCCTGTTTCTTACCACCTGAATCTATTTTATTTTGCAATAAATTAATTTTCCACAAGTCAAGCCTGTTTTGCCTGGTATAGTAACTGGCAAGCAATCTTCCTGTCTTTATCTTGACCCATGAACTTTCTAATTCTGTTTTCTCCCCCTGCCTCACTGAGGAAGGGGAGTGAGGAGGTAGGTGGGAGCTTGGCTCATAGTCAAGTATAATCCACCACAACAAGTTAAAGTGTGATCAGAAATTCACAAGGGATAAGTACAGTGATAGTTAAGTGTCAGAGAAAACCTCCACCTCTAAGTCCTTGAACTGCCAACTATGAGAAACCTCCTGGAGTATTTTACACTTACACAGTGCACTATTTCCTTATGCACCAACGGTGGAAAGGATGAGAGCCAAGAGACTACTGACTGATACGACATAAATAGGGTCAACTTTATATTCACAGAGATCATCACTGCTCATTGACACTGACAGAGCATTCAGAAGAACTGCCCTTTTGTAGCTGACCTATAACCATGAGACTCCCTTCCAAAAGGGTCAATGGTTAACTACCATTTTAGTTAAGAAGCATTTAGAAGACTAATGCACACAGCTCATTTTATCCCTTCCTCAGTTACTGGACCATGTCCTGTTCCATCCTGTTGGCTCTTCCCTCCCCTATGAACTTCTGAACCTAGTTTAGAATCTCCCCTATGACCTTCAAGTGCCAGTAGACTTGTTCCTCTTTTTTTTTTTTAAATGAGGAATGTAAAAGTCATCATAACTAAATCAATGACAAAGTATGCATTACTAATTCATGATCTACTGTAACGGCTCATAGTAGTACCAGCATACATTTTTAAACAGTGATTCATATCTCACTTGTTTACTATAAACATGTCTACAGCACTATTTATTGTTAATTTCAAAAATGTAAGCAATGAATATAAAATAAAAACAACTCTATACTAGTGTCTGTCATTTTCAGAGAACACAGTGAGCAGCACACAAAGTCATCTTGGTTTGGTACAAAATGAAACCTTTACCAAACAATTCTTAAACAATTAAACTAGGCTAAATCAGTATAAAACTCAGTCAGGCATTTAAGCTAAATGCCTCAAAATCACATGACTTAGGATCATGACTTAATATGCCCCATAAAAGCCTTTATGCTAAAAAATATACAACCTATTTAGGTATTTAAATAAGTGTATATCAAAACAACAATAAAGACAAATCTAGCCACCCTCAAGTACAAAAGGCAACCCACCTCTGATAGTCTTCCCATCATACACTCCTTTCTCTGAGCGGTTGAAAAAGAACAAGAGAAATTAAATTTTAACTCTACCTGTCTCTAAACAAATAAATGTTTATCTCTGCCTTGTAAGGAGATAGACAAGATTGAATAGTGAAGAGTTGGTGGAAAGAAATAAGAGTAGTTTTACATCAGGTGTTGTGTCTGGGAAACAGTTAATACTAATTCAAATGTTAATCATGGAAGATATTTCTGCCAGACAAATTGCTTTGGATTGATGCCTGTTGTATATCAGCACTATAAGACTTCATACTCAAAATATAACTAATAGCATTTTAATAAATTTCACCTTTCCCCAGCTTATTTTAGAGTTCACCCACCAGAGATGTAGCCAGATGCAACATCTAGCTGTTAGACACTAGGGTCAATTATGTCTAAGCTACTACCTCTATCTTCTCACATTTACTCATAGCAACATTTAGCTACTACTAGTTCAAATTGTCGTAGAAAGAATAATACATGTGATGAATGTATAGGATAAGCAAGTAACCTTCACACAAGTAGCAGCCATACTACAGTATGTTGTTTATTTTTCAAAAAAGGTAAAAAATCCTTTTCAAAAGCTAAAGCTGTAATGAATCCTAGAGTATGTATGCCAAATTTCTGGCTTGCAATCTCTTGTTTCTGAATTATAAATTACAGAATGATATTGACAGAATAATTTCTCTCAGAGTAACATTCAAAATGATGTTTAGAACTGTACCAATGGTGCATTCTTTCCCACTGTCCTCCCAAAAAAATTGAAGTCTGACTCTACACACGTACACTGTTTGAATACTGCTCCACATTATTTTCAAAATGACTGGAACAATACAGATACGTTTCTAGAACGGTACTTCCAGTTATTGAGAACTACACTTTAGGAAGATATTAGCAACTTACTTGTGGGAAGTTCTTTTCTTCATCATGCTCGCAGAGACTCCTGCATGACCTACAATATAAATGATGGAATTATTGAATGTGTTTATACACAATGTCAAAAAGGTATCTTACAGAAAAGTTCTCTTTCTCAAGTAAAAAAACACATTATGTTGTGATTTATCAATGAGTTACTACAATGGAAGGCTGAGGAAACAGGCAAGGACTATGTACTCATGAAAGTGAAGAAGTAGGGAGTTACTGATGACAAGTGTTACAAAAAGTTGAACTTAACACAAAGGAGATGGGAGGTAGTCTTTGTTATAGATAAATGGCTACAACAGTTGAGGGAATCAAATGGCTGTGTATCTTCCCCTGACTTGATAATAATAATCATCATCATCATCATCATCAAATACATATATTTCTGAGTTAGTGAGGCCAGAATGGTTAGGTGTATACATGGCTCAGCCAAACTGATTATAAAAACTCAGTATAGAGCCAAAACCAAGTGTAAAGACTCAGTATAGCATATACAGTATAAAAACTACAAGTAACAGAAAGAACATTGAAGAGAGCAACAGGCTTGAGTTGGTTTAAACCCATGTATTTCTTCCCAATTACTGGGGATGTCCAGCATCATGATGGAAACCAGTAATGACAATCACATTTGTATTGTGATTCAACTGCTATACTCTACTAAATGCAACTTGTACTTGCACTGTGATTTAAGTAAATTGCTGTATCATTCTGCTAAATCAAAGTCCCATGTAATGTCAAGTAACTTCAGGTATTGGGTTTGTGTGGCCACGTTTTGGCAGGGAGGGGGGGCGAGCTAAAGGGATGGCTTCTGTGAGAAGCTGCTAGAAGCTTCCCCCATGTCCAACGGAACCAATGCCAGTTGGCTCCAAGACGGACCCGCCGCTGGCCAAGACCATTGGCCAAGACCAATTAGAGATGGTGGTAATGCCTCTGTGATAACATATTTAAGACGGAAAAAAAGTTTATTGCACACATGTATTTGCAGCCAGAGAAGAGGAATCTGTGAGAGGAACAACTCTGCAGACACCAAGGTCAATGGAGAAGGAGGGGGAGGAGGTGCTCCAGGCACTGGAGCTGATATTCCCCTGCAGACCATGGTGCAGACCATGGTGAAGCAGGCTGTCCCCCTGCAGTCCGTGAGTAACTTTGGTGGGCACCTGGCATCGAGCCACAGTCAACCCACTACACTTCAAAAAACTAAAGTTGGTATTAAAACATTAAGCCCTCTACACATGGAATATCTAAAAGAACCCAGTCAGAAAGTGTTGGACACATGCATGTTATCAATAAAAAAACCCCTCATATATCTGTAAAAATGTTCAGAATTTCATCTATGGATGTTTAAATTCACACCTACAAAGAAATACTCAATTGAGGTTTCTCTACAGATCCAAGCAAATTCTTTAACATTATGTCCATGTTCCAAGAATAGCTTTGACATGTATTTTGAAAATTAATTTTCATAATAACAGTAGTGTCACACAAGAGTTAAGCACTGAAAGTGCAATTAACCTTAAAAGTTTCCATAAATATTTTAATATTTGGATTTTCATATGGAGAAGTAAAAGGACATATATCATGTGACAGAAGTGGCATAATTAAAATAAGACTACATATGTTTTGTTTCCAACACTCAAGCTTGTACTGAATCCATGGAAAGATGCCTCTCCAGTTTTAACAATAGTTGGAATTTTAAGTTTTCAAAAATTAAGCCCTCAATGCAAATAGCTACAGTAAAGATACTATTTGCAATTTTTGACTATTAAAAGACCAATTATCAGTGAGAAATTAAAAGATATCTCAAAAAGTATGAATAGAAACCCAAAATACTTTGAGACTTGACTGCAACAACTGAACAAGCATTCTCATCATATCATTAGCCACCCCTTAGTTATATGAGAAAAAAGGTTTAAAAACATACTTATTTAAAAAAAATCCATTCTCACAAAGTAAAATAAACCAAACACACCGAGTTCATGTTTCCTATTACTGATTGATGAGAAAAAGCAAGATTAAACTAAAGCAGTTCAAGCAGTTAAAATGCTATAAAAAGCACACCCACATATTTAGCAGGATGGTTCAGCACATAACTTCTTTTCTGTCCTCTGCTCAGAGACTCTGAGTCTTATTATACAGTGCAATGCATTTAGCCTTCCAAAGCAAAAGGAACCATAAAGATACACAGAAGGAAGATCTATTAGAGAAGCTGCAAAAAAGACAAAGGAGAAGCTATGCACACTACTCAAAATGAGTGTTTGCCCTGTTTAGTAACTGTTCACCTTAGGCACCTCTTATTTTTTATAAGACTCAAGTTCTACAGCCAGATGTCTTTTTTTCTCTCAAATTTACTTATGTCCAAAATTTCTTGGCTATTCATACACAATCTTAATGAATGAAATTACATGTACCAAACTAACAAATATTTACAACACTGAACTAAGAGTTTGAGAGGAGACTACCCTTTTTTGCTGTCAGATAAAAACAAGCTTGACAGTTCCTGACTGTTTTCAGAACTTGTTTGTTCATGTATCTAGCTCTAAACAAAAGCCAACTAAGCAAACTGAGTACTGCTCAGTTTCTTGTGTTGGTAGCTTAAGGTAGTGCCCAGTTTAATACAAAGTTATGGCATTTAGATGAAGAATGTGAATATAGCCTACTTACAAGAAGAGATGGTAACAAGGTACATGAAGAACCCAGAACAAGACATGGACCTGTGTATTTGGTCTGGCTGAGATGGAGTTCATTTCCCCATAGCAGCCCTCACAGTGCTGTGCTTTGCATTGGTAGCTAGAAAGGTGTTGATAACACACCAGTGTTTTGACTACTGCTGAGCACAGCATCAGTACTGTAACATTCCTTACCCATTTGAGGGCAAGATTCTGGGAGGGGACACAAGTAGGCCAGCTGATCCAAACTAACCAAAGGGATATTCCATACCATGTGACATCAGCTCAGATATAAAAGCTAAGGAAAGGAGGTGGAAGGGAGGCATTCATTGTTTCCAATGGCTGCCTGCTAAGAAACCACCATGCATTGTTGAAGCCCTGCTTCCCAGGACATGGCCAGACATCGCTACTGATGGGAAGTAGAGAATAAGCCTTGTTATTTTCCACTTTGCTTTTGCATGTGCAAGCTTTTGCTTTAGTAAACTGCCTTATCCCAACCCACAAGTCATTTTCCATCTTATTTTCTCTTCCTTTTTCCAGATGGGAAAGGGAGTGATGGAGTGGCTGGGTGGGCACTTGGTGTTCAGCCAAGGTCAACCTACTACAACCTATTAGAGTGAGTCCAGAGGAAGGCCACAAAAACAAATACCTCTGAAACACTGACAGGCTTGGGGCATTGGCCAGCTCTCTAGGAAGCCTGTTCCAGAGTTTGACCACTCTCTCGGTAAAGAAACGCTTCCTAATGTCCAGTCTAAACCTCCCCATGCACAGCTTTGAACCATTCCTACACATCCTGTCACTGGATACCAGAGAAGAGATCAGCACCTCCCTCTCCACTTCCCCTACTCAGGAAGATGCAGTGAGCAATGAGGTCACACCTCAGCTTCTTTTTTTCCAAAACAGACAAGCCCTAAGTCCTTTGCCATTCCTCACAGGATGTTTCTTCCAGTCCTGTCAATAGTCTTTCTGCTCTCCTCTGGAACCATTCAAGGACCTTCACATCCTTCTTACACTGTGGGGCCCAGAACTGCACACAGTTCTGAAGGTGAGACAGCAGCAACACTGACTATAGAGGGATAATCACCTTTTTTCACCAGCTGGTTCTACTGTATTTGATGCCCCCCAGAAAATGGTTTGCCCTCTTGGCTGCCAGGGCTCACTGCTGAGTCCTATTGAGCCTGTTGTCAACCAGCACCTCCAGATCCCTTTCTGCAGGGCTGTTCTCCAGCCACTCCTCTTCCAGTTTATACTTGTGCCCAGTGTTACTCCATCCTAGGTGCAAAATCTGGCATTTTGACTTGTTAAATTTCATCCCATTAATCACAGCCCAATACTCCGATCTATGTACCAACATTAGTAATTAGATAAATAATTAGGTGTGCACCATGCAAGCACCATATATTGGTGGTAAAAGCATGGCAAACCACTACTGCCAACACAAAGGAATAGCTACTAACCAAAAAGAACCTCCATTACTTTCAAGTCTTATTTGTGAAATATTGTCTGATCCATGTGAAGATAAAATGTTTGCATGTGAAGCGATCTTTGAATGGTGTCCTGGTTATAGTGGCCAGGACCAGTTTGTCACTGTGTGGGTGTGGCCAGGACTTTGTATTCTACACCCTTGATGTCATTTCTCATGGACTGCTAACAATGGATCATTTGCAGCAGCTGCCCAGGGAACACCTGGCCCCTCAGGCTACAAGCTCGGTGTTTAGGAACTCTGTGAGATAAGGAAGCTTTCCTGTCTTCACACCAATGACTCAGGTGTGATAACTCCCCTCATTAGCACCTTCACACTCAGCCTGAGGGGTCATGTCTGCTAATGGACCATCAAGGAGTATCCCATGACTCATAGTGTAGTAAATCACCCATTGTGAAACTCCTCGCC
>JAWWTY010000082.1:2068230-2078517 GCA_035222235.1 Margarornis squamiger | reverse complement strand
AAAGGCCGCTATAAGGTCTTCCTGGAGCCTTCTCTTCTCCAGACTGAACAGCCCCAACTCTCTCAGCCTGTCTTCATAAGAGACATGCTCCAACTCTCTGATCAGTTTTGTGATCCTCCTTTGGACTTGCTCTAGCAGATCTACATCCTTCTTATGTTGGGGGCCCAAGAGTTGAAAGTAATATTCCAGGTAGGGTCTCACCAGAGTGGAGTAGAGGGGGAGAATCACCTCCCACAACTTGCTGGCCACACTGCTTTTGATGCAGACCAGGATAGAATTGGTTTTCTGGGCTGCAAGCACACATTGCTGTCATGTCAAGCTCCTCATCCACCAGCACCCCCAAGTCCTTTTCCTCAGGGCTGCTCTCAATCTGCTCTCCATCTAGCTAATATTTGTGCTTGGGATTGCCCTGACCAAGGTGCAGGACACCTTGTACTTGGCCTTGTTGGATTTCATGAGGTTTGCACAGGCCCATCTCTCAAGCCTGTCAAGGTCCCTCTGGATGGCATCCCTTCCCTCCAGCATGTCAATTGCACCACACAGCTTGATGTTGTTGGCAAGCTTGCGGAGGGTGCACTCAATCCCACTGTCCATATTACAAAAAAAGATGTTAAACAGTGCCGGTCCTAATACCAACCCCTGAAGAACATCACTTGTCATTGGTCTCCACTTGGACATCGAGCTGTTGACCACAACTCTAAGTGCGACCATCAAGCTAATTCCTTATCCGCTGAGTGGTCCACCCATCAAATCTACATCTCTCCAGTTTAGACACAAGGATGTTGTGCGGGACAGTCTCAAATGCTTTGCACAAGTCCAGGTAGATGATGTCAGCCACTCTTCCCTCATCCACCACCTCTGTAACCCTGCATAGAAGACCACCAAATTCGCCAGGCACGATTAGCTGATGATGCTGATATTCTCCTTTAGCAGAGAATGCCAAACATAACAAGCAATGTGGAAACTTTGCTTACACAAATAATCCTGAAACATCTAATACTACCTAAATGGCTTCTGACAGAACCATAATTGGCATTAGTCATTCACTGTCAAGTGCCCTATTCAAATGAAGACATTTAAAAATTTCAAGGGCAATTGCGGTGGTTTGACCTTGGCTGGACACCAGGTGCCCACCAAAGCCACTGTATCACTTCCCTTCTCAGCTGGACAGGGGAGATAAAATATAATGAAGGGCTCATGACTTAAGGACTGGGAGAGATCACTCACCAATTACTATCACGGGCAAAACAGACTTAACTTGGGGATATTAATTGAGTTTATTACCAATCAAATCAGAGTAGGATAATGAGAAGAAAAACCAAATCTTAAAAACACCTTCCCTCCACCCCTCCCTCCTTCCCGGGCTTAACTTTATTTCCGATTCTCTTCCTCCTCCCCCCAGTGGCACAGGGAGATGGGGAATGGGCGTTACAGTCAGTTCATTTCATGCTGTTTCTGCTGCTGCTTCCTCTTCAGGGAGAGGAGTCCTTCCCTTGCTGAAGCGTGGGGTTCCTCCCACAGGAGCCAGTCCTCCACAAACTTCTCCAACATGAGTCCCTTGCAAAGGTTACAGTTCTTCATGAACTGTTCTAGCATGGCTCCCTTCCACAGTGTGCAGTCCTTCAGGAACAGGTTCACAGCCTTCTTTTGGGCATCCACCTGCTCTGGCATGGGTCTCCTCAATGGGCTGCAGGTGGATCTCTGCTCCCCCATGGACCTTCATGGGCTGCAGGGGGACAGCCTCCTTCACCATGGTCTTCACCACAGGCTGCAGGGGAATCTCAGCTCTGGTGCCTGGAGCACCTCCTCCCCCTCCTTCTCCACTGACCTTGGTGCCTGCAGAGTTGTTCCTCTCACATATTCTCATTCTTCTCTGGCCAGAATCACTACTGCACAATAACTTTTTTTCCCCTTCTTAAGTATGTTACCCCAGAGGCATTACAGCCATTGCTGATTGGCTCGGCCTTGGCCAGCGGTTGGTCCATCCTGGAGACAGCTGGCATTGGCTCTGTTGGACATGGGGGAAGCTTCTAGCAGTTTCTCACAGAAGCCACCTCTGTTGCCCTCCCACTACCAAAACCTTGCCACACAAACCCAGTACAACAATACATCTACATAAATCTTTCAAGTGAAAAATTAGTGTATCAAGTATTTTGGGGTCAAGCATAGGTTGGTCTCAAGCAATAATGTGACTTCAAAGATATTAATAGTAATTAGAAAACAATAATGGAGAGTTATCAGATCCTATATACTATAAATGTCATTGAATGGATTTAAGTTTGTAACCTTTACCTCCTTCTGACTATGAAATAACAAGTGCTACCATTTTAACTCCCACATTTCATGAAATTCCATGTTTTAGACATCATTCAAAATAAACTCTATACAACTGATTTGCCATGAATATAAAACCAGAAGTTAATACTGAATATCAGAAAAAAAAACACCAAAAAACCAAACGCAAAGTTATTGGATTTGTTTATGTTTCTTTATAACAAGCAACAGCCAAACTTGGATAGATCTGAGGAAGGAGAAAATATATATGGCTCAGTCTCTCATGACTACAAAATTAAGTCTTTTCAATAATAAAAAGTCAAGAACAAAAGAATTAAGCATTTAATTGGCAGTGTGCCTGTGCTTTTTGAGCCTGGATTAGTTCTGCCTAATGTATCTAATGCCTTAGGATTTTTATATACTTGCAGATTTTAGTATTTTAAATATTTGTAGATTCTTATATAGCTATATAATTTCTCACACTTGAGGTAGGAGCTAACAGTTTCTCATGGTTTGTGCCACATTCCTGAATTTCTGTTTAATTGTCTTTTCAATGGACAAGATAGCAGCAAGAACATCGTATTTGGGACACATGTACCTAACCCTTAGTGTTGTAAAAGTCACCTGTTTTTCCCAGTCTAAGGGAGAAGGCTTGACCCGATGTGGCAGGAGAGGCCAGCATGGGTTTTGATTGGTGGGGAAATGGGAAGCTACTTGCGTGCTACTTTTGTGCCAGAGGGTTTTCTCCATTTTGCATTTTGCCTGGGGTACGGTTTAGTCCAGCCCGTTGTAGGGGGGCTGGCACTCGGCACAGTTCCCTCTGCGGCTTTCATGTGGGGAGGGGGGCCTCTCCTCACCTGCAGGCACCAAGAACTCACTGTGTAACCCAGAGGATGTGAGTTCAGGCTGAGACAGTCTGGTGGTGTGGTATTGTAAAGGTGCTTCATAACCCAGAGGTTGTGGGTTTGAATCCCAAGGTGGAAAGTTTGCCTGCTGTTTTCTGTCCGAAACTGGTGGTTAAAGGCCCCTTTTTGGTCTACTTGCAGGCACTCAGTTTAGAGGGTCTTGGATCCCCTCTTGGCTTGGCTCACTCCTCTGGGCTCTACTTAGGGTTTAGAGGCTTGGCTCGCTCCACCTCAAAGGAGGGGGGGGATGCAGATGCCTCTGTCTTAAAACTGACATGGGGGGTGGACAACTTGCAAACTTTTTTGTATTGGTCAAATTTGTGGTAAGTATTTGGAAGATGACATAGAAGTGTTAATAGCACCAAGCATAGAGGGAGATGCTGCAAATTTGCCAACGTCTGCGGCAACTCAAAAGGAGGAAACTCTCACTTCCTCAACAGCCCTGAGTAGAGCTATGGCTGAAACAGAGGAGGGACTGTAGGATGGCAGAGCAGCATCGCATTGGGTAGACTGGGGGGAGCTCTGGGCTCTCCTAGAGCTGCCTCTTCTGCAGGTGGCAGCTCTGGCTGGAAGTATGTTGCCTAGATGTGATCCCCTATGCCACCTGGTGGCCCAGGGGCCTGGCGGGAACAGCTGTGCCACTGACTCCTGGAAAGAGGGGGCGGGCCCAGGCCCAGCCCTGGACCCCCACAGCCCCCATGGGCAGAGCCGCTGACCAGTTCCGGTGGCGCACAGAAGCCCCGGTCGCACCACAAGCCCATCTCAGCTGCAGCACCTGGGAAAGGTTCAGGGTCGTCTGTTAATGGAAAACCCCCCAAAATGATATATTGGAGTCTTGTCCGGAAGAAAAAGTAGTGAGAAGAGCGGTGGGGGCGGTCCCCAGATGGGCACGGCTGCCGGTGGCACCGCCCCGCCCACTCACTCCGCCAGCTTCCAGCTTGGCGCTGCCCCTGCCCCTGCTGCGCCGAGCCGAGGTGGGGCTCCTGGACACAGCCTGTGGAGGGCTGTGGCCGCCGCTCAGCATGTGCTGGGGACTTGCCGTTCCCCTGTCAGGGAACATGGGGGAGGTGAGGGTATCAGACAGTTCCGCTGACCGCCCACTGTAAGCCCTCCCCTCTCATGCAGGGCTGCTATTTGGCAGCCCTCGGGCAAGGTTGAAAAGGGGGATGAAAGGGTTTCATTGCTACATTACAGACAGCATGGAGAAAGGCAGTTTAATTCCAACATAGTTCTGTTAAGGACTTAGATTGTTTAGCCTCTTTGAAACAGGTCTAAGTAGGACCAAGTTTTCTCCTTTACAGGTGGTTCATGAGAAAGATGATAGAATTGAAAACTCACATTGCTTTTGCTACATCAATTGTTTAGATAATTTGCAAGGTTCATATTGGTACATGTTTTGTCCCAGGAGTTTTGCAGCATTTTGCGAGCATTGTTTGGAATATCCATGTCTCCTCTCTGATTGCTGTAGCTTGTGAAAGAGATTCTTCCCTGGATTTGGTTTGGGAGTTCACACAGGATTTCACGTGATTGTGAGATCAAATTTGTCTACCTTGAATTTGTCTCTAAAATGTTTTGTCATCTAGTGTCATTGAACAGTTTTGTGATGTGCTGAGCCTCACAGAAGAGGAGTCTGTGTTAGAAGGCAAGAAGGTGGCTAGATTGTAGCACTGCAAATGAGGGACTGGTTTTGTGGACCCTCCCATGGGCCCTGGCTCGCATCTCACCTGCAATCTTTGAGATAAACTGGTAACATCATGGGTTAGATGATTTGTATAAGTTGTTTAAATGATTTGTTTAGCTTGTACCTAGCTGCAATGAATACCCTGGCTTGCTTTAATGTGATACCCAGTTATTGTAGTACAACTGTTTTGTTGATGTTTATCACAGACACCAACACTTGAAGATCCCATGGTCAGTAGCTAATTTGATACTGACTGATTTTTTACATGATAACATACACATATGCATTTTGGTATTGATGAAGATGCTTTTATAGCATGGAGGCAAGAGGCACCTGCACTGTCACTCCATGAGATGAAGAGGATTGACTGCAGTCAGGGGCAGACTGTGGCAGGATGGCCTGCCCCCGATCGGGCTTGCAATCTGTTCAAAGAATGCAAGCTCTCTGTGAGGAGCAATTGGTGGTGCCAGGATGTCATTTGGTGTTGTATCAAACTCCAGACACACCCTGCCTTTGGTAAGCTCCTAACTGGCCCATAAATTTGTGACTGACAGTCAGCCACTTTATAGTATAAAAGCTTAATCCCTCTCATACAGTCAAGGTGCAGGAATTCTGAGATTAAAGGTTCCTTTGGTAATGTCATCAGACAGAGGACCACACTTTGTTGCAACAGTAGTGGGGGAAGTTAGTCGTGTTCTGGGGATTGCTTGGGATCTGCATACTTCCTACAGACCTCAGGCACATGGCAAAGTTGAACATATGAACGGTACTCTCAAAACACAAATAAGCAAAATTTGTCAAGAGGCATCTATGTCATGGGTCCAGGCCTTGCCTATAGCCTTATTGAGAATCCGCATACAACCAAGGCTGAGAGATAAGTTCCTATGAAATATTATATGGCAGGTAGTATCAGATCCCTAGTCTTCTGGGAGAAATTCACATGAGAGGAAAATTGACTCACAGAAATATTTAATGGCTCTAAGTTCTACTTTGCAGAAACTCCAGAAATTCATTGTGTTATCCAGACCCATAGCATTGGACACTCCTGCTCACCTATTCTAGCCTGCAGACTGGGTCTATATTAAATGGTGGGACAATGATGCCTTAGGACTTTATATATTTGTATATATTTGTAAATTTTTATATAGCTGTATAGCTTCTCATATTTAATGTAGCAACTAGCAGTTTCTACCTCTGTGCTACATTCCTGAATGTCTCTGTTAAGGGTAAGATAGTGACTAGAACATCTTGCTTGGGATTCATGTACCAGGACTAGAATAACAATACATATTGTAGTCAAAACAAGATAGAAGACCCAGGGACCTTGGAGAGGCTCCAACCAGGGAATGTGGCATGAAGATGATGATGTTGAAGAAGTAAGGGGTCTTGAGACCCCCGACTCAATTCTAGGAAGGCATGCCAAGGGGCAAACCTGAGGAAGGTCCTGAGGGTGGCACCAAGGTGCCACAAGGGTGGACGATCCTTGGGTTGGATGTAACCTTTAGTTATGGTAATTAAGTAGTGTTATAAAATTAGTAAGTACCTCTACGTAGCGCACACCTCTCTATACACCATGCACCTACATACACTGTGTGTCTATATGCACCATGCACCAGAAAATATTCATTAAAGAACTGCTCTCTACTTTACCTATATTAATGTTCTCTTGAAAAGTTTTTTCCCTCAATTTTAGGCAACATACAAGCTAAGTGGAGAGGACCATTTCAAGTTCTGCTAACCACCCTCACTGCAGTCAAATTTGCAGGCAAAGGACCCTGGATTCACTACTCCAGAGTTAAGAAGGCCTCTGCTCCTGGAACAACTGAAAGAACAGAGACTGATACAGATGAAGATGATGTGGTTTAGACTGTTCTTTCTGTGTTTATTACCTACACAACTGGTAACCAGGATTCAGGTTTGAAACCAAAATTTGCATGTGGCTCTAGTCCAAAATGTATCCAACATCCTTCACAAAAATGACTGTTGGATTTGTACTCAAATGCCAACAATTGAAGAGGATACCAACTGGCCTTTAATTGGTGTCTTAATGAATGAGACAAACATTAATAAGAATGCTAAATGCAGTGATCACTCAAGTGGTTTAGCATCTGAAAGTTGGACACAGGTCACTAAGGCCTATATGCCTATAGCCCTAAGCAGCTTAATTCCTGACCAAGAAAGTTATGCAGTACCCTGCGTGATTGTCAATGCCACAGGAAAGATCATTCTCCCTCTGTATTCTCATAAAACTGAATCAAAAATAAGGATAACACCAAAAACGGTAATAGGATTGGCACAGACGCCCTGGAGAATGATTCCCCTGCAGGGTTCAGGATGGTATTGGATATGTAAAAATGAAGCATGGAAAGTTTTGTCCCTTGATAAAGATTGGGTTTGTGCTCCTGGGGCTGTAATCCCAAACATAACAATATTTGATCAAATTGAAAAACAAAGTGTGTGGATAAGAACTTATGTAAGATTGATAAAAAGATCCAACAATCCCCTTATTGAACGTCCCACGACTTTTCACAGCATGATCAGGACTCTTATTCCTTCTTTAGGAGTAATTGAATTGGAGAAAGCAATTATTAACATTTCAACCACTATTGAACATATTGAAAATCATACTTTAGATGCAATCATGGCCTTACAAGAAGTTCATGGCTTGTCTTGCGTGGTTTTGCAAAACAAAATGGCTCTCGATTTTTTAGCATCACAAAGCATCACAAAGAGGTGTATGTACCATCATTAACTCCAGTTGTTCTTATATAGATCAGAGCAGAAGAATTTCGAAGGATTTGGCTGAAATTTGGAAACAAACTCAAATTCTACATCAGGTAACTCCTGAAGATGTCTCATTGGGCTTTGGAGATATCTTCCATAAACTTACTTCATGGTTACCAAACTGGACCTGGATAAAACAACTGTTTTTATTAGTTATATTTATCATTAGTGTTTGCATAATAGCTTGCTGTGTGATTTGATGCTGTAGTTGTTGCTCATCTTTACACTATAATGTTAAGAATAAGTGGTAGAGACTAGACAAGATAGAATTTTTGTCAAGTCTCTAAGGGGGGGAATGATGCCTTAGGATTTTTATATACTTGTAGATTTTAATATTTTAAATATTTGTAGATTTTATATAGCTGTATAGTTTCTCACACTTGAGGTAGCAGCTAACAGTTTCTAACAGTTTCTCACTGTTTGTGCCACATTCCTGAATTTCTGTTTAATTGTCTTTTCAATGGACAAGATAGCAGCAAGGACATCGTATTTGTGACACATGTACCTGGACCAGAATAACAAGGCAAAACAAGATAGAAGGCCCAGAACCCTCGGAGGTGCTCCAACAGAGCAGTTCTGAGGGTGGTACCAGAGTGGTACCAAGGGCAAAAGGTTCTCAGGTTGGATAAACCCACTAGATATGATAATTAAGTAGTGTTATTAATTTGTAAGAACCCTATACTGTGTGTGCACCTATATACTCCATGCACCTGAAAGCTTTCATTAAAGAACTGCTCTCTACTTTACCTTTACTAATATTGTCTCAAAAGGTTTTTTCCTCGATTTTAGGCAACATATCTTTAAAATACTGTTAAATTCAATAGCAAAAGGAACTGCGTTTCTGAATGCTTCTATCTCATTCTCACAGAGAAAGAAAAAGATCAAGACAACACAGAAATAAAATAAACATTCTTTGAGGGTGTGGACTCTAGAGGAAGTACATGCATTTCACCTGGGGGAGGCAGGAGGGGAGAAAAGGAAGGGTGGGAGAAAGCTAGTAGCAATGTTTTTAATTGTTGTCATATCAGATGGTACTCTCCATTCAGTCCATAAAAATTAAATGGACTCTTCAAAACAAACCACAGCTTTTCTCAGAATATCCCATCCTTATGACAGGCAGCAAAACCTGGACACATTAAAATTATATTTCTGAATCTGCTGTGGAAACATATAATCACACGAGAATTATTCTTGATCTGATGTCTCTTTCAGAATTACTTTTAGTGACCTAAAATTCTAGAGAAGTGTTTATTCACACCTAATATAGCCTGCCCAATGTCAGCTTTAAGAGTTTGGGAAACCAGACCAGGAGAAGAGTGGTAAAATGAATTCCCAAGTTTCCCAAAAGATTTCATTGCATCTTAAAGTAGTCGAATCTGGGAGTGGGACGTCTTCTTAATTCACAAGGACAGTACTGGTAACATCTAGGAAGGACTGTAAAGGACCATGCATCACATTTGTACAGCATAAAACAAGTGATCACTAGGCTCAACAAGTTGAATTATAAATCTAAACACAAGGTGTCATGGTTTAGGGATGGTATTTCCCAATTTAGTGTTCCCACTGAAAACACCCTAGACCACATGCTGCTTCCTCACTTCCTCCCTTCCCTCTATGGTGGGATGGAAAGAAGAATGGGAGGCACAAAAAGGTAAAGATCTTAGGTTGAGATAAAAATTTATTGGAAAAAGCAATGAGATAAGAACAGCAACAACAATCCTAATAACAGAATGTACAAGACAGGTGAAGGATTCACATGCAATTGTTCACCATGCAGAACTGGGTGCTACCTAACCGCACACCCCAGCAAACCAGAAAAGAAGTGACCCCCCTGCGCATGGTGTGAAGTGGTACAGAATAACTCCAGGGTCCTGTCTGTGTCCCTCCTGGCTGCTGCAAAAGTTAACCCTATTCTGGCCAGAACTAGGACACAAGGGTGTCCTAGTTTCAGTTAGGGTAGAGTTAATTTCTTCTCAGTAGCTGATACAGTGCTGTGTTTTGGATTTGGAGCAAGAATGGTGTTAATACACTGATGTTTTGTTTTTTTGCTAAGTCATGTGTAGTGGGTTTGGCTGAGACAGAATTTATTTTCTCATAGTAGCACCTGCAGGGCTGTGCCTCTGTATTGGTAGCTAGAGAAGTGTTGATAACAAGACCATGTTTTGGCTACTAATGGGCGCAGCACTGTAACATTCCTTCTTCAGTCGGGAGCTGAAATCCTGGGCGGGGACAAAGGTTAGGCCAGCTGACTCACACTGACCAAGGGATATTCTGTACCATATGATGTCAACCCAGATATAAAAGGAGCAGGGAGGGAGGCATGCGTGCTCTTGTAATGGCTGCCTGCTGACAACTGTTGCTGTGTTGGAGCTCTGCTTTTTGGAGGAGTGACCGTCCATCACTGCTTGTGGGGAGTAGAGATTGACTGTTGGCTTTTGCTTTGTGCATGTATCCACTCCTTTCGGGTTTTTTCTTCTTTTTTTTTTATTTTCTTTTCTCTTTCCCTGTTATACTTTCAAAACTCAGTTGGAATTCCTTCCGAAAGCTTGGAAGCCAATGCCTTAGCATCGATAAAGAGGTTTAACAAAGGACACAATGGATATGCATGTCCTGATGTTAACAGCTCTAGCCAGAGCCTTTGTT
>JAWWTY010000082.1:2050313-2068130 GCA_035222235.1 Margarornis squamiger | reverse complement strand
TCCCTAATTAAAGTTCTGTTTTCTAAATTTAAAGGAGAGGGATTATTTCTTGGCCATCATAGATATCTTAGTTCTCCCCTCAAACTAAGACATTCCCTTCCCTCTGGGAAAGGGAGTGCCAGAGCGTCTGGGTGGACACCTGGCTTTCAGCCAAGGTGAATCCACCACATCATGTTTATTATAAGTCAAGGACTTTTTTTTTTTCTTGTCTCATGCTCTGCCAGTGAGGAGGTACACAAAAGAAACTGGGAGGGAGCATAACCAGGACCGGTGACTCAAACTGGCCAAAGGGATATTCCACACCATAGAATGTCATTCCCAGTATATAAACTGGGGGGAGTTACTCAGAAGGGAGGGGCAATCTGGGTTTGGAAAGGGGGTCTGGCATTGGTCAATCGGTGGTGAGCAATTGCATTGTGCATCGTTTTCCCCCCTTTTTATTATCATCATTGTTGTTATTATTATTTACCAATACTACTGTATTTTACTTTAATTTCAATGATTAAACTGTTCTTATCTCAACATACAAGTTTTACTTTGATCTTCTTTCCCATTCCACCAGGGTGGAAGGGTTAAGCACGGAGCTGCGTGGTGCTTCATCTCCAGCTGGACTTAAAACCACAACAAAGGGTAATCACAACTTACCTATAGACAATTATAATGAAAAAGAAAATCAGGATTCACCTATATTGAGGAGAAACATGTACTAATTAGAAGCACAAGCAGAATGCCAAGCACGAAGAAGCTGACTGATCTACTGAAACTATATCCTGGGAGGCTGCTTTATACAAAATCCCTGAGGCTGCTGACACACACCCTACTGTTGTGAAAAAATAAGAAACAAATTTGTCTTTCCTTCATTTTTCCATCCTTAGTGTTATCTCTTTTTTCTTGAGATGGAACTATTAAGTCTGTTTCCCAGTATAGGTAGACTTCAAAAACCTGGATACTTTACTCAAATGTATTTTTCTCCTCTTTTAAAGCTACTTTACAGGAAATAAAGGCCTTTCCTTTTGTTAAGATCTGATTAGTGAGAGATGCCTCTGCCCAAATTAAGGTGCAAATGAGACCATATGCTATAGTCAATAATACAGATTTTATTTAACAATAAATGCGAGGTAGAGAGAGAGAAAGAAATAAAAAAAAGCAGGGAGCAGAGAGAGATATCAAGCAGAACAGTCACCACCTGTGGATCCAGCCCCTGACCCTGGGCTTCTCAGTGGTGGGGGCCCTGGAGTCATTCTCCTGGGGGTACCACCTTTATACTGATGCCTAAAGATTTGGTGTGCATTTTGTAGATTTTTAGAGTTTTAAAAGTATAGGTTTTCTTGCTCACATATTAAGTGGTGTTAGAAGTTACTAAAGTGATTTTCTCACACATTCTCAGGCTTTCTGAAGGTCATGATATTTTTCAGAGACACCTGCAAGATAACTTGAAGTCAAAACAATAGAAGAGCCCAAAAACCCTTGGAGCTGGTCCAGGGGGCATAGCCTGGTGGGTGGACCACCAAGAGAATTGGAAATTATGATTGGTTCTAGATATCTAATATGTTAATTGTTAGGAAGAGTATAAAAACTGTAACTTTACTGAGGACGGGGTTCTTCGGGGATTTTTGGATGCAGAGATCCTTGTTGAAAGGATCAATGTTAGCTGAGGCTAATTGTAGGAAACATACAGAAAGTAATTCCGTTACTACATAAGTTTATCTATTATGCAGCATGAGAAAGAGAGAAGGCCTTGACACTGTGTAAGCACTGTTCAGCAGTAACATCAGTGTGTTATCAACACTGTTTTCAGCACAAATACAAAACATAGCACCATGCAAGCTACTATGAAGAAATTTAACTCTATCCCAGCCAAAACCAGTACAACTTCATAAATGTAATTCTGTACAGCTTAAATTTATGTATATCCTTTCAATTCCAGTTTCTAAAATGAAACCAATAATTCTTATCTTAAAAAAGAAACAACAACCAACAACTCCCCAACCACAAACAGTAACAGTTTCATAAAGCCATGAGTACATAAAAAAAATCTATAAGATAAGGATACTTTTTACCCACTAAAAAAACAACCCTCAAATTGAGTAATACCTCACCTGCATCAGCTCTGGACCGCTGACCTGGTGATTTTCCAAATGGGGTCTTCATTCATCTGTGTTTAAGTGAGCAGCAAAGCTGCTAGACTAGGGTGAAAATCCAGTTCTTCTCAACTCTCCAAATACTTTCTTATTCTCGTACTACAACAGCTACTTATTAATCCACCATCCAATCATCAATTTGTTCTTCCTCAAATATAGAAGCACTTTCAGTTATACCACTCTGAAAAACAAAACAGAAAATAGTCTGATTTGAGACCTGGTTAAAATAAGCAATGAAGTGAAACAAAATATCTTTTCTTTCATGTTCAATCAGAAATTTCTTCATATTCTGTTTTCTGGATGCATTCAGTAAACAGAGAGTGGTTAGGCAAGAAGACAGCCAAATATTAAGGCTCATATTTTTCTTCATATTCTCAATGCAAGTTCTGTATCACATCAGTCATCCACAGACAGCAACACACAGCAAAAACTCATAAAAAAAAACAACAAAACCCCATCGATTAGTATAGGGAAGAATGACTAGTACTTTAAAAATCCTGCCTGAAAGCAGAAGAAACTGTATTATCTTCACCAGACATAAAGAACAAACCAAATATTTCCATTTGTTAGAAAACAAACCAAAATGCTTCCCACTCACATACCAGAATTCCTTCTCTACAGATACATTAAAAATGCAGAAAAAAAATCTTAACACACAAAAAGGTAAAAACCCCCACAGATTCTATTACAACACTCAAACTACCAATTTGTGAAGTCACTAGTTTATAGAAGATTTGCAAAAGTCATTGCTGATTTGCTACACCTAAATTCAGATTCCTGAAACATTTAGCAATCACATTCCTCGAGATTAGGGAGATATGGGAGGACAATGCTTTAAAGTCTTTTCCAAGATTTAAATTACAGACACTTGTTATCACTTAAAATTTTGAAGAATTACAAATCAACTATTTCAGACTAATGTTTCTGGACAGCAAACATTTCTCCTAATTAATCCATTTATTTCAATGCTGTACACAGCTAAAACAACAGGCTAGGTCAGCTCATCTTTTTATCGTGGTTTCCTTAAGAAATGGGATTGCTGTAATCATGTTCTCTGTAATCTGTCAACCATCAGTGGCTTTCTCCCTTTCACTTTTTTTCTTCCCAACAGCAGCTTTGGAACCTGCTGGTAATTTTGACAAAAGGGTAAAAAACAGGGGAATGCCCCTAATCCAGCTGTGGAAAAAGGTGTACCTTATGTTTGTACCTTACTGAACAACTGAATACACAAGGATATGCTTTGAGGTATGCTATGCTATGCTGAAACTTGCATTTACATCTACTAACACTGCCAGTTCTTCCATGAATCACATTTGCTAGCTCCTAGGAATATGAGATCAATGCAGAGGAATATTCCTAGAAATAAAGAGTAATAGAGAGACAAACAAAATTAAATACTAGTTTCTGGTGTTTCTAGTTTAAACAAGTATTTGGTTATTTGTAGTTTTTTGAAAGATCTGTGCTATATTTGGAAGAACTAACATTTTATACAGTCAGGAAGCAATAAGATTTTGTGAAAATAAACTTAAATATCCATTTAAAGAAACTTATCAGTTTTTCCATATTTCATCTCTTCCTGAAATATAGCCATTATATGCACAGTAATGCTGTACAGTACCAGAAGAACAATACTCAAGGTTCAAAACACATTTGAAGAAACAACAGGAAGCAATTAGCTTGCAAATAGCTATTTTACTAGAATACAAGAAGATTTTTATATCAAATACATCAAAAATATTCTACTGCATTTTAAAATACACTTCCATATTCAGTCTCACAAGAACTATGTATCCATGCAAGAGAAATTGACTTTTTTTTCCTCCAGAGGAGATAAGAGATTATGGTTTGGATAGAATGAACTGTAATCTAGCATTATAATTTTATACTAAAGAAACAACAAAAAAAACCCAACCACACACACATTAAAAAACATCAGCACTTAATTAAAATACCCTTTTACAGTAAGCTGTTGACTTGTCATCCATGAAGTTGCAAATATTTCATAACATCTGTATGTATATGTAGGGTGTTTTTTTTCAGATTTCAAATCCATAGCTGCCAGAGTCCAATGCTCTCTGACCAGGCTCTTTTATATATTACATGCATGGTGGATGGGATGTTAAATATAAAATTTACTTATTTGAATACAGTTGATGTTACATGGGATTTCTGATTTAGCATGGTGATCTTAAATATACTGAAATCACAATAAAAGTGTAAGTTACACTTGGCAAAATATAGCAATTGCAATACACAGTTCAATCACAACACCGTCATCCCCATTACTGGTCTCTCTATGTCACGATGCTGGGCATCCCCAATCACAGGGAAGGAATACATGGGTTGAATTCAGCTCAAGCCTGTTGTTTTCTTCAAAATTATTTTCTTAGTTGTCTAGTTTTTATATTCAATGTTGGACTGAACCACATACTCCCCCATGCTGCTATCATCTCAGGGAGATATTCACAGTCTTTTAATGAACTTGAGGAGAAACATTTACACCACCCAGTTGATCCACTCAACTGAGATAGCTGTTTATCCAAGTCAGCTTTCTTTGCAACCGCTGTGGTCAGTTACAGTCTGCATTATTCTCTGAGCTTCATGAGCACGTTGCCCTTGCCCATCTCCACTGAGCCTTCTTCCATTGTAGGGGTTTTATTGGTCAGTCACAATAGCAAACTGAAATTGCAACTTAGTTTCATTTATTTGCTAAGCAGCTATATTTACAAAGAAAAATTAAACAACATACAAATTTTGGCTTTCTGCCAGTTAGTAAGCATTTTATTGGAATAATCTGTCCCCAATCACTACTATGCCAACAAAGACATACCTCTTAGAAGGCTTCCTAATCCTTTTAAAGTCACAATGTATTTGCTAACACTTAAAGCAGTGCTTCACTGTTCTCTCTGAACCTAAGGACACAAGACAAATGAAGTGAAAAGCTAATTCAGCAATTCAAACATTTTCTATAAACTAATCCAAGTAACTGCAATGAATTCAACACTTATGATTTTCACAGAAAGGAAATGAAACTTAATTTTCCTAAAATTAGTATTCTGAATTCTTTACAAGTCAGTTTCACACTGACAATTCTAAAGGCATTAATAAAGAGAGATAGAATGAGATTTTCTGAAGATCAATTACTTTGAGAACATCTTGAACTTTAAAGCATATGTAAGAAATTTTGAAATCTTGTTTGCCTTATTAAAATGAACTGGGAAAATATACAGCTTTTATAGTGTTTTTTTGTAATAAAAGGTTTTGAATTTTATGGGTTGATTTTTTTCTTGATAATTACATGCTGTTGTCATTCATAATATTTATAAGTCTAAGAATGCCATGTTCCACACAAAAGAAATTTGTGATGTGATTCTGACACACTAAGTAACAATAAGCCATACTGTTAAGGAAGAACGGAAATTCCTTGTTAGGAGAATGTATGTAAGATGACTTACAAAACAATCAGCTTTTGAGGGTAATTCTGTTGACAGCACTAGAGTTTAGTATTTGAGCAATGTGAAATGAGAAACTGCTAAGTCACTTAAAAATATTTCAGTATGACTTCTGAAAGTCAGCCTTTTTAACAACAGTTTAGTGAACCAATTCAAAACCCACTACTTTGTTCTTTCACATAGCAAATAAAATACAGGTAGCTTTTTTAATTCAGACACATCCAGAACACGCTATAATAGCCTTTACAGCATACCAGTATCTTTTAGAAAAGCATCACAGTCTACCAGTTAGAAAATGATTGCCCCCACACCTGACTACAGAGGTCTCCAACAGCTCAGTCATAAGTTTATTGTGGTTTAGATTTTCTTGTTGAATTTCTCCATGCCACCACGCGGCTTTAAGGGGGATGGGGAGCGGCACGTGCCGACAGCGGCACATGGCAACCACCGTCTCTGCCAGCCGCGGAGGAGCGGGGAAAGGGAGGGAAGATGGAGGTTCCAGTGAGAACTGAGGCGGGATCCCTGGAGCGAGAATCCCGCAAAGACTGGGGAGAATAAAAGAGGTTGGCAGTTCCCCTGCCACGGAACCGGGGAGGTTCCCGACCGCGCCCCCTCCCCCTGCACCGGCTTCCTGCCGCGGCCGCCGTCGCGCTGCACTGACTCCTGCCGCCGCCCCACGGCAGCTTCCCGCCGCGGACGCCATTGTTGTCGCTTCCGCGTGGCAGCTGCCCCACCGCCGGGACCATGCAACCGCATCGAGACTGCATTGCCCCCTCGGCGGTGTGGAAGTGAAAGAATGATTTTTGGGTGACATTTTCTCGGTTACTGTTTTGGTTGTTGTTTTGTTCTGTTTTGGTTTCCATTTTTAGTAAAACTGTTACTCACTTCTACACTTTACTCGAACGCTTCATAATTTCAAATTTTCGTAATTCAGGGGGAAGGGTTTCTATTCCAGTGGAGGTCCCGCCTCCTGGCACACACTGTCTATAAAACCAAGACAAAGTTTCATTTAAAGAACATTCTTCTGATTAGCCATCAGCTACAACTAGTCACCGTACCAGGTGTTTTTCTTACAAAAACCCCACAAACAACCCACAAAAACTAACAAACAAAAAACATCTCAGTGTGTTTTCTTTCTTAGGTCAGAACACACATGAAAAACAATGTGCAAGCTAGATGAATACTTTTTAAGATACTGTTGGAATTATTTGGGAGTTTTTCACATAAGAAAGATTAAATGATGGATTAAAACAAGCAAGGCCTACAAATTATCAGTCATCATACTAGTTTTAACAATAATAGTACAAATCATGTTATCAGGGTAAGGAGGAAGACAGAATATCAAGGCAAGAAAATAGTCATGTTTAATTCCTTTTTTCCCAGCATAAAAGCAAAAGGAGGTGTGATAGGTATAGATATGATTCGTGCCAGTAAAGAAACAAATGGGTTATTGCAGCCCCATAAAGAAATAAAACAAATGGATTGTTAGCTCAACTACACTCCCCCATAAAGAAATAAACGGACTGTTGTTAGGTCTCTAGTTTCCCTGCGCCCTTGTCAGGAAATATATGAATTATAGTGAAGCCATTACTGGGTGTGTAAAGATAGCAGACAGAACTGACACAGTAACTTAGCTATAGCCGTATAAAGAAATATATGTTGAGGACTGCTTAGCATAGTACCGTGAAATGTATATGATGTAATGAATATGTATGAAGTAACTGGATAAACACCAGGCAAAAGCTGTACCTGGTGTGCGAGTTGGCAGGGCAGAGACTCCCCTCACACCCAGCGCTGCTTGTTTTTACCATATAATAAACTCTTATTCGAAAACCCATCCAGGCTTGAGACTTGTTTCTCACAGAGGGAAAAAACAGCATATATACTCAGAGCACAGATTCTGCAGTTTTCCTCATGAGCCAGTTTAATCTCCTCTGCAAACCTTAATTGTAAACAACAAGAGCATTCTTCTGTGAACAAAATAATTCTGAAAGAAAATGTCAGTTGAAGAGATTTCTTGGCATGTAATATTTTGATTTCCATAGCTAAATTCAGAATTGCTGATATACATGTCAGCTAAAGTAGTATATTGGTTTTGGCACTAACAAATTGGATGAGTCAGGTCTGTATATTTAGATTCCCTAATTCTTATCATATGAATAGAATGGGTGACCCTATGCGAGTCTTCTGTACACCCCTCCCCCCAAGACAATGTTAAAATTTCTCCTAAATAATGGGAGAATATAAAAATATACACCTGCTTTTACTTTGTGTTGGACATTTTCAATTTTTTGAGGTATGAAAATTCAGCCATATAAATTCCAAATCAGCATGAAAACATCCTACAGCAAATGATATGCCAGGTTAGTCTAAGAACTTTTTTCCCCTAACACTAGGATTTAGTAATAGGTAACATCTGACATCTGGGAAGAGAGATTATAGTAAACTAGCTCTGTAAATACAAAAATTATTTACAACTGACAACCACAAAGAGCAATACATTTCAGTGATGGATTTATCACTTGACAGACTCCAAATCAAGCACTACTTTCCCTCCCCTCTGATATCCTCTACAGCTTTTCCTCTTGCCCTTCTTGAAAATTGAGACAGTGTTCACCAGCTTCCAATCAGATTGGACCTCTCCGGATTCCCAAGACTGCTCAAAAAAATCATCAAGAGAGGTTTTGCGATGACATCAGCCATAGATTTGTAGGAATCCAGCTGGAGCAGCAGATCCCACACAATATAAAATAAAAATTGCAATATAAAAATACAATATAAAATTACAATATAAAAATAAAATTGCAAATTAAATTTACTCTAAAATGCTATATTGATGTAACCATAGATTATTAAACAGAAGGTTGAAATAATCTGAAATTTGTACAAACCATCCCTTGTTGAGTGTCTATAGAAGTGGCTCTTGTTGACAATGGAACTATAAATGTCATACCACTACTGTTAAAAGGGAAAAAAAGTGCTACCCAAAGTTCACCTGGTATGAGAATATCTAGGAAAAAAATTCACTGTATACAGATGTTTTCGGTAAAAGCCAGTATAATAAAATACATTCTAATACCACCACAGTTAAAACATCTTAAAAAGTGACAAAACCCAGATCAGATTATATTCGGATAAATACAGACTTTTATCTTCAGCACATGCGTATACTCAAAATTCTAGGGATCAGATTGTAATATTTTATAAGATCCTGCAACTGAATGAAAAGGTTTTTAATCTTTTCATAAATGTTTATCTTTCAACTTTGTTTCAACAACATCCAATGCAAGAGAAAACACCTTGCAGTTTATTTTAATAGCAATTTCAGCATAAGCAAATGGATAAATTAGATGAGAATTTTACCATACTGTAGAGCAAAGAAAGGTTTTCTGAGGAGGTCTGAAGGCAAGAACTCCCTATTATAGCATAAAACTACAAAAGTAAATATAATTTAGGAGTTCTAAAGAATAAAAAAAAAACATATTGGAAGAACAATTAACAGTAATATTCAAATGAGCAATTAATCTCAATATTTCCTACCCCTTAGGTAATATTCCAAATGTTTGGAACTAGATAGGTAGCTTTACAAAGGATAGCAATCTTTCAGAAGCTTTCTGAGCCAATAGCATGAACAAGTTTTGTCTAAACAACATTTCAGCACATCTTTAGCTTAGCGACACTGAAGTTAGACATACTATTTCAGGTGAAACATGAGGTTCATGAACTCGAAGCATTAGTACTGTTTTATGAGAACACAAATGCTGCATTTAAAATTCACTAAAAATAAAAGGGCAGAGACAGAAATCCTGAAAGTATCATTTCCAATGTTTCCTGCTATACTTGTTCTTCCCCTTGAATTAGCAAGATTTTAGTTGTTACTGAAACAAGGAGTATAGTTTTTTCTCTATTTCCAGTGGATTTTCCTCATGATGTACATTGTTGAAGCACTCTGTCTCTCTCACTTCATTCAATTTAGCATTTAAGGGGTCTTATTTTTGCAATAGATATTTTGACATAATCACAGATGGAGTGCATACTTAGCTCAGCAGTAAAGACAGCAGTAAGAACTTAATTAAAGTCAATATTATAAAATAATATTTTAATGAACTTGCTAAGTATTTTAAGTTTCAGGGGCTTGATGACCACACTTCTAACTTCTGAAGAGTATCATCTCACAACACTAATTTTCAGAACTCATGTATACATTTGAAAATTGTAATGCAAACACCAGTAGAGAGAGCATGAAAGCATAGGATTCTCACCCTCCCCCAAGTCATAAAGCAGCTATTCCTTTTTAAAAAAAATTATTGTAGTTCAAGGACAAAAAAATCCTTATTTATTTCCTCTGAAAGTTTATATAATATTTAGCCTAGTCTGTAACACTCTTATGCTTACACAGATGATTACTGTGGGAGATACAAGGCACAGAAGTTTAACATGTTCTTGTCTGCATTACAGCACCCATCTGTCAATAGACTTGAACAAAAAACCAAAAAAGCCAAGTGGGATTTTTCCACCTTCTATGGAAAAAACCCCCACAAACAGGGCATGGCATGGCATGGCACAGCACAGTGTGACAGTTTGCATGGCAGATCACAAGGAACGGTGCACAGGGAGGGCACTGAGGCACTGCCAGCTCAAGTAGTTAGCAGAGTTGGTGGTCATTGCTCTCACCAAGGGAGCTCAGGTATGGTTATGGTTTCTGCTTGGACAGAAGTTGTTTCCTCTGCACACACCATAAAGGATGTGGCGGCCCAGACAGAGTGTCTAAGACCATCCAGGTCTTAGGCTGCAAGGAGTGCCGGAGTCTGGCACTGCTCTCAGAGGGCAGCAGAGACAGCTGCGTGAGGTGCGATCAGGTCAACAATCTGGTCAGCCTGATGGAGGAGCTGAGAGATGAAGTAGAAAGACTAAGTGTTAGGGACTCTGAGGAGGAGATTAACTGGTAGAGCCACACTCTGTCATGCCTTAGACAAACACACCTGCTATCCACTTCACAAGAATCAGTGGATCCCCTACCCTCTCACCAGCAGGCAGGAGGGGACCTTAGAGATGGAAGGGAGTAGAAACGGATTTCTGCTTGAGGTGGCAGGCAAATCCCCTCCTGACTTACCTCATCTTTCCAAGTGCCCTTATACAATAGTTATGAGACCCTGGAATCTGAGGACCAGGGAAATGAGAATGTGGGTGAAGGCCCATTCAGGTTGGAGGGGTCACCTAGGGCAGGGCAGCCTATGCACTGCATCATGACCTCCTCAGTTAAGATAAAAAGAAGGGTGGGAATAGTAGCAGTAGAGAAGTAGTAGTCATTGATGACTCCCTTCTGAAAGGAACAAAGGGCCCAATATGCTGACCGAACTCAACCCAGAGAGAAGTCTCCTGTCTCCCTGGGGCCTGGGTAAGAGACATCACCAAGAAACTTCCCAGCCTGGTACAACCCACTGACTTACCGGCTACTGGTTTTCCAGGTGGGCAGCAACAAAGTCCCAGCAAGAAGGCTGCAGACCACCAAGAGGGACCTCAGGGCCTTGAGACGACTGATCAAAGGATCTGGAACACAAGGAGTGTTCTCTTCTGTCCTGCCAGTTGCAGGGAATGATGGGGCAAGAAACAGGAAAATCACACAGATGAATACTTGGCTTTGAGACAAGTGTTACCAGCAGAATTTTGGGGTTTTTGATCATGGGTCAGTTTATGTCACACCAGGCCTGCTGGCAACAGATGGGGCAACCCTTTCTCAAAAGGGGAAAAGAATTTTAGCTCAGGAGTGAGCAGGGCTTGTTAAGAGAGCTTTAAATTAGATTGGAAGGGGGATAGGGACAAAGCCAGGCTTGACAGACATAAGCCTAGAGGTGCCACACCACTGTTTGAGAGACAATGTGCTACCAAGGTCCTTCAGTCTGCCATATCAATGGAGGTAGATCCATGTGAAAGCAAGGATACATGGGTTATTGATGTGTTAGAAATCCCAGAAGTACTTGAGAATGGTCACACATGAATTAGGGCTTCTCCCTGCAAAAAAGCAGTAGGGTCAATAGCCCAACTGAATTACATCTACACCAATGTATGCAGCATGGGCAACAAACAGGAGGAGCTGGAAGTCATTGTGCAGCAGGAAAACTATGACATAGTAGCCGTCACAGAAACATGGTGGGATGACTCACACAACTGGAATGGCTATAAACTCTTCAGAAGGGATAGGTAAGGAAGGAGAGATGGTGGGGTAGCCCTGTATGTTAGGGAGCTTTTTGATTGTCTGGAGCTTGATGTGTTACAACCTGCCCCTGAGGTGGGGTAACTGAGGTTCTTTCTAATAGATCCCTTGGAGTGGATTAGAGTGAAATGACAGTAAATGACCAGTGTATATATATGGCAGGTTTATTTTAGAACAATTTGGTTGCAGTAGAAAGGAGGTATATACCCATTTTGGTTATTATATATAGAAATATAACAATATAAAAGTATAAAAATATGACTTAAGAAAATACATAAGGAAAAGAAAGGGGGCTGTTCTTATGCAGATCAGAGGTTTCGCTACAACACACCCCAAAACTTTCCTCTTCCCTTTTGGTTGGGGTGTGCAAACCTGACCTCAGTAAAGCACCCTGCTGCTTTTGAAAATGGCCATTGAGTCATTAACCTTTAACATTTCAGTCTCCCAGATGATGGTACTGATAGAGTTGAGTGCTTATGGGTAAGAATCAGGGGGAAAGCCAATAACACAGATATCCTAGTGGGAGTCTGTTCTAGACCACCCAACCAGGATGAAGAGACAGATGAAATATTCTGTAAGAAGCTGGGAGAAATCTTGCAATTGCTGGCCCTTCTTCTCATGGGGGACTTCAACCTACCAGATGTCTGCTGAAAATACAACACAGCAGAGTGGAAACAGTCCAGGAGGTTCCTGGAGCATGTAGAAGATAACTTCTTGACACAGCTGGTGAGTGAGCCAATCAGGGGAGACACACTGCTAGACCTGCTGTTTGTAAACAGAGAAGGACAGGTCAGAGGCCATCTTGGGCATAGCGATCAAGAAATTATAGTTTTCAATTCTCAGAGAAATAAGGAAAGAGGTCAGCAGAACTGCCACCTCGGACTTCCGGAGGGCAGACTTTGGCCTGTTTAGGAGACTGGTTGAGAGGGTCCCTTGGGAGGCAGTCATGAAGGGCAAAGGAGTCCAGGAAGGTTGGATATACTTTAGGAAGGAAATCTTAAAGGAGCAGGAACAGCCTGTCCTCATGCTGAAAGATGAGCCAGTACAGAAGACAACTGTCCTGGCAAAACAGAGAGCTTTGGCTCACACTCAGGAAGAAAAAGAGTTTATCACCTCTGGAAAAAGGGGCAGGCAGCTCAGGACTACAAGGATGCAAAAGGAGGGCCAAGGAGAATCTCCATCCTTTGTTGGATCAGGGCGGGGGGGGGGGAGGGGGGGCAGGAAACATAGTGACAAAAGATGAGGAAAAGGCTGAGGTACTTAATGTCTTCTTTACCTCAGTATTTAGTAAAACCATTTGTCCTTAGGGCGCCAAGCCCACTGAGCTGGAAGACAGAGATGGAGAACAGAATAAAGCCCCCATAATCCAGGAGGGGATGGTCAGTGAACTGCTGTGCCACTTAGACCTGCACAAGTTGATGGGGCCAAATGGGATTAACCCAAGGATACCGAGGGAGCTGGAGGGAGAGCTCACCAAGCTGCTTTCAATCATTTACCAGCAGTCCTGGTCAACCGGGTAGGTCCCAGGTGACTGGAAATTAGCAAATGTGATGCCCATCTATAAGAAGGATCAAAAGGGTGATCCGGGGAACTACAGGCCTGTCAGCCTAACCTTGGTGCCAGGGAAGGTCATGGAGCAGATCATCTTGAGTGCCATCACATGACACGTGCAGGACAACCAGTTGATCAGGCCCAGTCGGCATGGGTTTAGGAAAGGCAGGTCCTGCTTGACTGACCCTATCTCCTTCTATGACAAGGTGACTTGCTTAGTGGACAAGGGAAAGGCTGTGGATGTTGTCTACCTGAACTTCAGTAAAGTCTTCGACACTGTTTCCCTCAGCATTCTCCTGGAGAAACTAGCTTCCCATGGCTTGGGCAAGTATACTCTCCACTGGGTAAAAAACTGGCTGGATGGCTGGGCCCAGAGAACAGTGGTGAATGGAGTTAAATTCAGGTGGCTGTCAGTCATGAGTTATGTTCCCCAGGGCTCAGTATTGGAGCCAGTTCTATTTAACATCTTCATTGATAACCTGGACAAGGGGATCACGCGCACCATAAGTAAGTTCACAGACAATGCAAAGTTGGGCAGGAGTGTTGATTTGTTGGAAGGTAAGAAGGCTCTGCAGAGGGATCTGGACAGTCTGGATCGATGGGCTGAGGCTAACTGTTCAATAAGGTCAATAAGGGGTTCAATAAGATGAAGTGCCGAGCCCTACACTTTGGTCACAACAACCTCATGCAGCGCTACAGGCTTGGGGCAGAGTGGCTGGAAAGCTGCCCAGCAGAAAAGGATGTGAGGGTGTTGGTCGGCAGTAGCTGAACATGAGCCAGCAGCGTGCCCAAGTGGCCAAGGCGGCCAATGACATCCTGGCTTGTATCAGCAATAGTGTGGTCAGAGGGATTAGGAAAGTGATTATCCCTCTGTACTCGGCCCTGGTGAGGCTGTACCCGAAGTACTGTGTTCAGTTTTGGACTCCTCACTACAAGAAGGACATTGAGGGGCTGGAGCATGTCCAGAGACAGGTAACAAAGCTGGTGAAGGGACTGGAGCAGTTGAGGGAACTGGGGTTGTTTATTCTGGGGAAAAGGAGGCTCAGGGGAGACCTTATTGCTCTCTACAACTACCTGAAAGGAGGTTGTGGCAGGGTGGGGGTCGACCTCTTTTCCAAGGCAACTAGGAATAGGACAAGGGGAAATGGCCTCAAGTTGCACCAGGGGAGGTTCAGGTTGGATATTAGGAAAAATTTATTCACTGAGAGAGTGGTTATGCACTGGAACAGGCTCCCTAGGAAAGTGGTGGAGTCACCATCCCTGGAAGTGTTCAAAATAGTAGATGTGGCACTTGTGATATGGTTTAGTGGGCATGGTAGTATTCAGTCAAGGATAAGCTAAGAAGGGGGCCATCCAAGAAGGCCATCAGTTTAATTGCTGTAGAGACACAAGAAGACAATCGTCAATCTCCCACACAGAAGAAAGACTGCAATCACTTTCCTTGATTCTGGTGAGGGGACTTCTGGTCTGGCACTGCAAGGGTCAGACAGTGAATATTCCAACCAGGAATAGAAAGAGGGTCCTTGCCTCCAGCCAGAAGGAGGGAAGGGATGACTATGTACACAGAATGTATAGATTTGATGGCCTGAAACATCAAACCAACAAAAGTAAACATCAGTGCACAGGAGACAAGTGCAAAAGCACCCTATTCTGACTGGCTTGGAGGCCCTGTGCACACATAACATAGACTACCTCAAGAGAGAGTACTTCAAGGACCTAAAAGGGTACCAGTGGGCTTTTGGTGTAGCCACCATTAACATACAAAGTTAAACAGCTGTCTACTCTGTCTGTCCTCTCAAGCAATCCTTCTGTTATGGGGTTGCTGCAGGTCAAAGAAGAGCAGGAGTCAATTGCAACCAGGACAGGGCACTGGCGACAATATCACACAAACCAAGACTCCCTGGCTCCCATATATAAGCCAATTCATCAACTGGAGAACCAAGAAGTGATCAGCAAGACTCACTTATCCTTTAATAGTCCCACATGGCCAGTGCCAAAGTCTGATGGAGGCAAACTAGTATAGCCTGAATGAAATCACACCACTACTGAGTACTGCCATACCAGACATGTTAGAACTCCAATATGAACTGGAGTCAAAGGCAGACAAGTGATATTTTGTGGTTTTTTTTTTCTCAACTCCTTTGGCATCAGATTGCAGGTTACAGTTTACTTTCACATGGAGGAGTATCAAATACACCAGGAATCAACTGCCCCAGTGGTGGAAGCACATCACACATTTGTGATGGACTAATCAAAACTGGATTGGAATGGAGTGATGCCCCCAAACATCTACAATATAATGATGACATCAGTTAGTAGGGCAACAAAGTAGAAGCATTTTAAGTAGAGAAAAAGAATAATTCAGATTCTTCTGTAAGCTGGTTTAGTAATACAAAAAAAAAACACAACAAAAACCCAGGTCAATGGACCTGTGCAGAAAATCCATTTCTTGGGAGTAAAATGGCAGGATTGATGTCATCACATTCCTGTGGATATAAACGATAAAATAGGAACTATGTCCTCACCAGCTAACAAGAAAGAATCAGGCTTTCCTAGGTCTGGTGGGATTCTGGAGAACACATATTCCAGATTATAGTCAGCTTTTGAGCCCTCTCTATCAAATAACCTGAAAGAACAACTACTTTGAATAGGACTGTCATGGTTTAACTCCAGCCAGCAAGTACCACACAGCCTCTCACTTGCTCTCACCCACCAGGATAGAAGAGAAAATCAGAAGAGTAAAAGTGGGAAAACTCATGGGTTGAGATAAAAACATCTTATTAACTGAAATAAAATAAATAATAACAAAGAGAGAAATAAAATCCAAGAAAGACAAGTGATGCAAATGAAAACAACTGCTCGTCCCCAACCAATGCCCAGACAGTCCCTGAGCAGCTCTCCCCCACCAACCTCTCCCCCAGCTTTATTACTGAGCATGACATCATATGGTATGGAACATCCCTTTGGTCAGTTGGGGTCAGCTGTCCCAGCTGTGTCCCCTCACAATTTCTTGTGCACTCCCAGCCTACTTACTGGCAGGGTGGTACAAGAAGCAGAAAAGGCCTTAACTCTGTGCAAGCTCTGCTCAGCAACAACCAAAACATCCCTGAATTGTCAATGCTGTTTCCAGCACAAATCCAAAACACAGACATGTACTAGCTACTATGAAGAAAATTAACTATCCCGGCCAAAACCAGCACAGTGGCCCTGAGCAACAATAAGCCTTTGAGCAGATCAAACAGGAAACAGCTCATGCAGTAGCTCTTGGGCCTGTTCAGACAGGACCAGCTGTGCAAAATGTACACTGCAGCTGGGAAGCATGGTCTCAATGGGAGCCTCTGGCAGAGAACATCAGGAGAAACATAAGGTTAAGCTCTAGGAATTTGAAGCCAGGGGTATCGAGGATCAGAAGCCCACTACACTCCAACTGAAAAAGAGATACTAGCAGCATATAAGGGGGTTCGAGCTGCTTCAGAAGTTGTTGGGACAGAAGCACAGTTCCTCTTGGCACCACGATTACCCCTGCTATGCTGGACGTTCAAAGGAAACATCCCCTAGACACATCGCACAACCAGCGTTACATGGATTAAGTGGGTAGCGTTGATCCCACAGCATACTTGACTGGGGAAACCCAACCACCCCAAAATCCTGGAAGAGATTATGGGCTGGCCAGAAGGCAGAGATTTTGGAGCGTTGCATGAGGAGGTGGCTCATGCCATATAATGAGCTATCAGAAGATGAAAGTCATTATGCTCTCTTTACTGATGGATCCTATTGCATTTTAGGAAACCATCAGTAGTGGAAAGCTACTGTGTGGAGTCCCACATGACAAGATGCTGAAGCCACTGAAGGAGAACATGACTCAAGGCCATTTGCCAAAGTAAAAGCCATCCAACTAACCCTAGAGATTGCAGAATGTGAAAAGTGGCCTGTACTCTATCTCTATACTGACTCCTGGATTTGTAGCTCAATGGGTCCACGAAACATTGGAGCATCTAGGGAGAAATGCAACATACAAATGGGAGAGAGGTGGACCTGACCATGGAGACCATCACACAGGTCACTCATGAATATGAAACATGCACTGCAATCAAGCGAGCCACATGAGTAAAATCTCCCTGGAATACAGAGCAGTGGCTAGATTTTCAATATTGTGAGGTCTGGCAAATGGACTATATTGGACCACTACCATGAACACACTAAGGCAAGTGCTACATACTCACCATGGTGGAGGCAACAACTGGTTGGCTGGAAACATGCGCTGTAAACCAGGCCACTACTAAAAACACCATCTTGGGCCTTGAAAAGCAATTTCTGTATTTCTGTGGCAACAAGCCACAGAAACGAGGGCACCTCCCAGAAGCTGAAGAGGTTGACAGCCCAGCTGACGTACCTCTACAGCAATGCACACAGCATGGGAAACAAGCCAGAAGAGTTGGTACCCAGGGTGCACTTAGAA
>JAWWTY010000082.1:1977436-1989306 GCA_035222235.1 Margarornis squamiger | reverse complement strand
CCGATCTTCAAGTGGAGTCCTGAACAACAAGCTTTTGAATAAATTAAACAGGGGATTGTTCACGCAATAGCCTTTGGGCCAGTCAGGGCAGGACAAGATGTGAAAAATGTGCTCTACACTGCAGCCAGGGAGAATGGTCCTTCCTTGAGCCTCTGGCAAAAAGTACCCAGGGAGACTCGAGGATGACCCCTGGGCTTCTGGAGTCAGGGATACAAAGGATCCAAGGCTGGTTACAACCCAACTGAAAAAGAGATAACAGCACCTTATAAAGGAATTTGAGCTGCTTCAGAAGTGGTTGACATGAAGCACAGCTCCTCCTGGTACCCCAACTGCCAGTGCTGGGCTGGATGTTCAAAGAGAAAGGCTTCTTCCACACATCATGCCACTGATGCTACATGGAGTAAGTGGATCATTCTGATCACACAGTGAGCTCAAATAGGAAACCCAAATCACCCAGGGATCTTGGAAGTCATCATGAACTGGCCTGAAGGTGAAAATTTCAGAGTATTATCAGAGGAGGGGGAAGTAACATGCTAATGAGGCCCCACCATACAATCATCTACCAGAAAATGAGAAGCAACACACTCACTTCACTGATGGTTCCTGCCATATTGTAGGGATATATCGAAAATGGAAAGCTGCCATATGGAGTCCTACATAGCAAGTCACAGAAGCTATTGAGGGACAAGTTGGATCAAGTCAGATTGCAGAGCTGAAAGCCAGCCAGCTGGCTTTAAATATCACTGAAGGAGAGAAATGGCCAGCGATTTACCTCTACACTGACTCATGGATGGTAGCAAATGCTCTATGGGGGTGGATAGACCAATGGAAAAGGACCAATTGGCAGCTCAGAGGTAAACCCATCTGGGCTGCTGAATTGTGGCAAGGCATTGCTGCCGGGGTAGAGAAGTTGGCTGTGAAAGTACGTCATGTAGATGCACATGTACCCAAGAGTTGGGCTTCTGAAGAACATTGCAATAATGAACAGGTGGATTGGGCTGCCAAGATTAAAGTGTCTCAGGTGGATCTGGACTGGCAACATAAGGGTGAGTTATTTCTGGCTCGGTGGGCCCATGGACATCTCAGGTCATCAGGGAAGAGATGCAACATACAGATGGGCCCATGATCAAGGGGTGGACTTAACCATGGTCACTATCTCCCAGGTTATCCACAACTGTGAAACATGCGCTGCAATCAAGCAAGCCAGGCGGGTAAAGCCTCTGTGGTATGGTGGACGATGGTTGAAATAAAAATATGGAAGGCCTGGTAGACTGATTACATCACACTTCCCGCAAACCTGCCAAGACAAGCACTACGTGCTTATGATGGTAGAAGCAACCACTGAATGGCTGGAGATGTACCCTGTGCCTCACGCCACTGCCTGGAACACCATCTTAGGCCTGGAAAAGCAAGTTCTGTGGTGACATGGCACCCCAGAAAGAATTCACCTATCTTGTACACTCTGTTATTAATATTGTTGTTGTTACTGTTCATTTCTTACTTCCTTGCTGTTTCTAGTAAATTGTTCTTATCTCAGCCCATAATCTTAAGCTTTTGTTCCTCCAATTCTCCTCTCCATCCTGCCACAGGGGGAGGGGGAGTGAGCGAGCAGTGCACGGTTAGGAGTGTTTCATTTGGAACACTAAATTGATTTTCTACCTGTGGTGTCCTACCCTGAAGGGGAAGGGAGCATCCAAGACTTGTAGATGCTCTTGATCAAAAGGGAAGTACCGAAGTCAGGGCATCTGCAAAACCATATAGTTTTATTAGTAAATTACACACACAGCATGGAAATTGCTATAAGTTAGTCCCTTATCATATAGTATAAACACATGTCCGTGGATTTTGAATAAGAGGTAGGGTGAAAGAGGAGAGAGAGATTAGAGAGAAAGAAAGACACACAGACAGACAGACAGACAGAAAGAAAGAAAGAAAGAAAGAAAGAAAGAAAGAAAAAGAAAGAAAGAAAGAAAGAAAGAAAGAAAGAAAGAAAGAAAGAAAGACAGAAAGAAAAAGAGGAAGGAAGGGAGGAAGGGAGGAAGGGAGGAAGGGAGGAAGAGCAAACAGTGGTTCTGGTGTTGATGTGGCTGAATGGTTGTCCAGGGTCCTGGAGGCTCGCTACCTGGGCTTTGTGGGGGTATCTTTTTATAGATGTTTTCCCTGCCCTGGAGATAAGTTTCTTGCTTTCTATGCAAATTAGTTACCATGTGCAGTTTGCTCTTCTAGACCTTTCTGGAAATGGGTTGGAGGGCTTCAGGGGTTGTTGGGGGTCTTGATCTCCCCCCTACTGTATCGACCTTCGGTCATCAGTCCATGCCCACTTCTCAACCTCATTCCTGTGCTTGTGCTGTACTGTGTTGTGCTTATCTCCATTAGCCAGAACAAGGACCTTTGTTCCAGAAGAGTCCTGCCCTATCTCTATATGGTCCCCTTTTCCAGCCACATCATATTGTTTCTCACAACATGTTCTTACCAACAATTCTTGCTTGGCTTCATGGATATCTAGCTATCTGTGTTTGAGACATACACATTAACCCCTTATCTTCTGGACTTTTGCACTACCCTGGACTTCAGGAGAGCAAACCTTAAGCTACTAAGTGAGCTATTTAGCAGAGTCCTCTCTCAATCTGCTTTTGAGGGCTTAGGAGTCCATGAGTGATGGTCAGTCTTTAAGAACCACCTTTTAGAAGCACAGGAGCAGGCAATTCCACTGTGGCAAAAGCCAAGCAAGCAGGGCAGAAGACCAGATTGTCTGAAGACATCACATGGCAATGATGCCTTAGGACTTTATCTATTTGCATATATGTATATATTTTTGTATATTTGTAAATTTTTATATAGCTGTATAGCTCCTCATATTTAACATAGCAACTAGCAGTTTCTACCTCTGTGCTACATTCCTGAATTTCTGTGCTAAGGGTAAGATAGTGACTAGAACATCTTGCTTGGGACTCATGTACCAGGACTAGAATAACAATACATATTGTAGTCGAAATAAGATAGAAGACCCAGGGACCTTGGAGAAGCTCCAGCCAGGGAATGTGACGTGAAGATGATGATGGTGAAGAAGTAAGGGGTCTTGAGACCCCGACTCAGTTCTAGGGAGGCATGCCAAGGAAGGTTCTGAGGGTGGCACCAGGGTGAACGGTCCTTGGGTTGGATGTAACCTTTAGTTATGGTAATTAAGTAGTGTTATAAAAATTAGTAAGCACCGCTATGCAGCACGCGCATCTATACACCATGCACTTATATACAGCACGTGTCTCTATACTCTGTACACACGAAAGCTTTCAGTAAAGGTGCTAGCTGGTGCGCGTCTATATATTCTGCACCTACATACACCACGTGCCTATATACACCATGCACCAGAAAATATTCATTAAAAAACTGCTCTCTACCTATATTAATGTTGTCTTGAAAAACTTTTTTCCCTCAATTTTAGGTAACAGCATGTACAGGCCAATCAGAGGATCAGGATCAGGCCCAGTCAGCATGGCTTTATAAAAGGCAGGTCCTGCTTGATTAATCTGATCTTCTTTGACAAGGTGATCTGCTTAGTGGATGAGGGAAAGGCTGTTTAGCTGGATTTAGTAAATCATTTGACACTGTTTCCAACAGCATTCTCCTGGAGAAACTGACTGCTCATGGCTTGGATGAGTATATTCTTCACTGGATGCAAAACTGACTGGATGGCTGAGCCCAAAGAGCTGTGGTGAATGCAGTTATATCCAGTTGGTGGCTCGTCACAAGTGGTGTTCCCCAGGGCTCAGTATTGGGGCCAGTTCTGCTTAATATCTTTATCAATGATCTGGATGAGGGGATTGAGTGAACCCTCATCAAGTTTGCAGACAATATCAAGTTGGATGAGAGTGTAGATCTTCTTGAGGGTAGGAAGACTCTACAGAGGGATCTGGACAGCTTAGATAGATGAGCTGAGGCCAATTGTATGATATTCAATAAGGTGAAGTTTTGAGTCCTGCACTTGGGTTGCAATGACCCTGTGCAATGCTGTAGGCTTGGGAAAGAGTGGCTAGAAAGCTGCTCAGCAGAAACGAACCTGGGAGTGCTGGTTGACAACTATCTGAATATAAGCCAGCAGTGTGCCCATGTGTCCAAGAAGGCCAATAGTATCCTGGCTTGTATCAGCAATACTGTGGCCAGCAGGATTAGAGCAGTGATTGTCCCCCTGTGCTCGGCACTGGTGAGGCCTCACCTCAAATCTTGTGTTCAGTTTTGGACTCCTCACTACAAGAAAGACATTTTGATGCTGGAGTGTGTCCAGAGAAGGGCAACAAAGCTGGTGAAGGGTTTGGAGCACAAGTCTTATGAGGAGCATCTGAGGGAGCTGGAGTTGCTTAGCCTGGAGAAAAGGAGGCTCAGGGGAGGCCTTCTCACTCTCTACCTGAAAGGATGTTGTATTCAGGTGGGGGTTGGTCTCTTCTCCCAGGATGAGAGGGAATAACCACAAGTTTCTCCAGGGGAGGTTTAGAATAGATATTAGGGAAAAAAATTTCACTGAAAGAGCAGTAGAACAGGCTCCCCAAGGAAGTGGTGGATTTACCATCCCTGGAAATGTTCAAAAAACAAGTAGATGTAGCACATTGCTATATGGTTCGGTGGGCATGGTGGTACTCGTTCAAAGGTTGGACTTGATGATCTTGGAGGTCTTTTCCAACCTTAATGATTTTATGATTATGTGATTCTATGTATACTGTATTTGCTATAGGGTGTTCAAGTCAATACACATGTATGTATATGTACAAAAGTATACCACATAAAAAGAATTCCCCTCAAGAATCAGTGAAATATTCATGTCTAATTTAATTTCCAGGTAATGTCTTCTAATATATATTGGTGTCTTTTTAAGGTAACATAGGGGGTAAAAAAGTTTTCAGGAAACAAGGAGATAGTTTGTTCGGTGGCATAATAATTTGGAATGCTGACCCCTTCAATTGCCCATTCTGGTCTTTTTGTTGTCTCTGAAGAGGGAACACTGAGGTAGTGGTACCCCTTGGACACTTTAATGAAAGTAAAAACAAGTCTGGGGCAAAGGGAGGGAATTCCAACTCCACACTTTAGTCCAGCATGCCGTTCTAATGATAAATGTGAATAAAATTTCCCATTAGAGCACTCCCAAACCATTCCAAGAGAAGTTATATTCTTTGCAGTTTTACAATCCGTTGTATCTGTAGAATCAAGGATGGTGACTTTTGGTTCAGTATTTATTGGGGAGCCTTGTATTGGATATGGGAATATTGGATAATGGGAATTCCATGTTGGTTAACAAGATATCGGTGGGTGGTGTTACAGTCCTTGTCTTGATTTCTCTAGCCTTTTGAGGGATATCCCCAACAAGTACACATATCTCTTATTAGTGTTCGAACTTTGAGCAAAAACCATGTTTCTGGAGGATCTCCTGGTCCTTCTTTGCATGTTATAACCCTTGAGCAATTGAATAGAGAACTGTCTTCTGATTGAAGTATGGTTAATTCAGGTTCTGCAAATTTGGATTGAAATAATGCTTTTACAGACCACACCCACATTAAGTTCTTCCAGTTAATTGTAACTACATTCATGTCTTGGTTTATTGACAATGTGTCCCAAGAGGCAGGACCTCCGATGGAATAGAAACCTCTCCCCCTAAATTGCAAAATTTTTTGAAATTATGAGACATTCGAGTGGAGTATGAAAATGAATAACAATTTTACTAAAAATGGAGAACAAAGCAACAACCAAATAATAACAGAAAAAATGTCGCCCAAAACCACTCTTTCAACTCCATGCTGCCAAGACGACAACACAGTCCTGACGCTGTCAAGTGATCACAATGTAGCCAGGACAGAGTCACGGCTGCATGAGCGACAACAATGGTGGCAGTACCGGCAGCCATGCAGGAGCAGTGACTCCAGGCAGAAATGCTGGTGGTAGCAGCAGCAGCAGTGGCACTGCCACGACTCTGAGGTGATGCAGGAGCAGCAGCAGGAAAGCATAGGGCGGCAGGGCTCCAGGTGATGGAAAACGGCAGGGTCAGCAGGGGGAGGAGGTGAGCTGTGGTGGTAGACTGCAGTGGCTGTCAGTGATGGCAGCAGCAAGCAGAGGGAAGCAGCAGGGCTTACCACGAACAGAGGGGACTCCCCCAGCTGGCAAAAGCTGGGGTGCAGGGCAGGTCTGAGTGGTGCAGTGGCCAGCGACTTCCTCTCAGCTGCAGTCCCAGGAACAAAAAGGAGCAAGCTCCTGTCGTGTTAACAGCTTTATTCTCTGAAGTTCTCACAGCATTTTTTCCCAGCAGGAGCCCTCCTCCCTTCTCATCCCCCCCCCCGGAGGGGAGGGGTCCCCCATGCTTCTTCAAAACCACATGATGGTATGAAGAAATTTAGCTAAACCATAACATTATCCACTCCAAATTTTTTTCATACTATCATGCTACATCAGATTTGACCTTTCCAACTATACACATACAAGCATTACTCCAATTATATACACATTTACAAATATATACATAGAGGCACAGTGTTATGGACAGTTTACCCATGATGGTATGAAGAAATTTAACTAAACCATAACAATGTGTTATGTTAGGAAGTTGCCCAAAGGGGTTAAAAGTTGTGGCATAATTACCTTCATACTCATCTGGTGTGTATAATGGGTCAAATAGTGGGTCCCATGGGTTAAAACAGCATGGCTGAATGCTGCTATATTCCTCAAAGGTTATAGTTTCCGGTCCAAGTTCACTTTCAGTGTTGCAAATGGCTGGATGAGGGGGTTCAAGTTGAGATAAAATGTTCACATTTATCTTTGGGTGGCTTTACAGGACTCGTGGTCTAATGTCCAATCACAAGGTGCATAAGGAGGAGGGTTATAAGTTTGGTAAACTCCATGCACCATAGGAGTACCTTCCCAGTCTATCCAGACTCCCTTCTTTTTACTTGTCCAATATGTGAGTAGGAACATTGGAGAGGATGTATATTAAAGATAAAGGACAAATTCAATGGTATAAAAAATCACAAAATTTGCTCAACAGGTTCTGGTAAAGAAACACATATACTTTGATTGGTATGGTTCCATATTTCGACAAACCCCTTCATTAATTCCCAGCAGAAGTTCTGATATATCTCACCTCCAGCAGTCTGCTCTGCTGAGCACATGCACAATGCAAATAACCATATGTTCCAGGAAGGGTTTGGAAAGGATTCTGGGCTGAAACTATAACACCATTTAATATTCAAGCAAAGAACATTTGTTGCAAAGAAGTAGCAAATGAAAGGGGAAAAAAACTGAGAAAAGGGAGCAGAACAAAACAAAACAAATTCCAAGGCAAATCCCCAACATACCCATACACCATGCACACAGTTACTATACCTCTTACACAGTTACTATACATACCTATCCCAATGTGCTCAAGATCCCCAGAATGACTGGCTGCTGCATCCTTGGCTTTGGTAGGCTCAGCACACTTAGCGGGTGTCCCTGCGGGAGGCAACGTTGTCCTCTGTGCCAGCACACACCTCCACCTGTACCAGGAAATGTCTGTTTTTTATGCACTCGGCCTGTGATGTTGTCTTAGTTCAAAGGGGAGAACTAAGATATCTATGTTGGCCAAGAGGAAAAAAAAAAGAAAAATCCCTCTCCTTTAAATTTAGAAAAAACCCCAGAACTTGAATTAGGAAAATATATATAAATATATGAAAGGATAACAGTTCTTAACCACAATACACAGAGAGATATATATCTCTCTATATATCTATATCCAGAAAGAACCAAACAACAACAGTTTGTAATAAACCCTTCCACCCCCAAACGATTAAACAAACAGTTAAATGTCTTTTGGCTGCGCCCAAAAAGGGGAAAAGATGCAATTATATCTACAGACAGCAGGTGGCGCTGTTGCACCTCAACTGCTGGCCACTCTCTCTCAGGAGATGCAGTTATATTTACGGACAGCAGGTGGCGATGTCGCACCCGGCCGGCCAGCCTCTCTCTCGGGGGAAACAGCAGGGGCAGATGCCGCGTGAGCTCCTGTGGGTTCGGTGACAAAGAACAAAAGGCAGCAGAAACCCAGCCTCCGCAGAAGAAGCAGGCGTGTTCTTCCTCTCCTGCAATAGTCCATGATGTTTCACAGGTGATTGGCGAAGCCAGAGAGCAAAGGACACAATCCTGGTCCCTCAGTGATGCCGGACCTGGTGTGTGTGTTCCCGTGCTCCGTCCTCAGCGCTGAGCTGGTGAACTCCTGACCTGCGCAGAAAGCGCAGAAGCCCCTGACCCCTTCCCCCCCCCGAGCCAGTCTTTCCCTCCCCCTCTAGTCCGGGGAGAGATCAGAACAAAAGCTCTGGCTAGAGCTGTTATCAGGACATGCATATCCATTGTGTCCTTTGTTAAACCTCTTTATCGACACTAAGGCATTGGCTTCCAAGCTTTTGGAAGGAATTCTGAGTTTTAAAACTATAACAGATGTCTATCTGGGTGCATGTGGCCAGCACACACCCAGATAGAGGCCTCCAGTCTGTCCCCCTGTTATGTAATTGGAAACTCCCCAGTGCCTGTGCAGTGTATATCAAGGGTCTCCCTTTTTGGGTCAGTGGTCGTTATTTCATCCTCCTCTTCTTTTTCTCCTTGACTTGTCCTTGACTGACTCTCGGCAACTAGACAGGCTGCAAAACAGTTTCAGTGTACACAGGATGTTTCTTCTTCAAGGCCAGAGTCCCAATTATCAGTTCTTGTTTTCCATGACTTGGCAAGAAAAGAACCAACTCTCACAGGCATCAAGGCCACACGGACCAAAATAAGAGTGTCTCATCATGCCTGAATACACCATATAAGCATAAACAAAATATTATAACTACAGTTACGAACAGGCTTAATATTAGATCAATATTAGAAATATTAGTCTTCCATTCACAGCTCCAGGTATTTTCCATGCTAAGCAGTTACCTGTGAAAGAAAAGATCTGCTCGGCCCCTTCTAAGGCTGACATTAAAATGAAAGGGTAATTCACCAAGTGCTTATTTTATGTTCTTTGCCATAAGTGTCTTTTGCTCTCCAAGGGAGCAGTGATACCGTGGGTACGGCTCCTACAGTAGGCAGTTCCACTAATAGGGACTGTCCTGGGAAACAGGAAGGGTCTTGATTATTTTCAGGTTTCAATATTGCTGATATTAATGAGGGAGGCTGTGGGTCTAGGACATCCGTTTACTCCTCATTGGTCATTTACCATTTTTACAACATCCCATAATCGTCCAGTCCAATTTGAATTTTGGGGCTTTAAAAATTGCTTGAACAGGACATTTGTTCTCTCAACTATGCCATTAGTTTGTGAATAATAAGGTCTATGTAATACCCACTGAACTCCTTCTTCTTTGGCCCAATCTTGGACTATGGCAGCTGTGACATATGACCCATTGTCTGAATTGACACAGGTTTTGGGAAAAAACTGAACCATGCTTAAAAGCTTCCACCATGTTTGCCCCAGTTGCTTGAGGGAAAGCCTCTGCTTGTACCAGTCCTGATCTAATTTCCACTCCTACCAACACATATTGCTTTCCCTCAGATTTCTAAAAAGGCCCAATATAGTCCACCTGCCATGTGTCCCACAGTCTGTCTTTTATGTGCAAGAGAGGTTGTTCTAGGGGTTGACGTTCTAGTTGGACTCAACACTGTTCACATGCAGATATACAGGTATGACACTGTTCACAAGTTACTGGCTATCCTCTACTTACTGCTTCTTTATATAGATCTTGTGCCCCTGTATGCTGTCGTTTTGAGTGCAACCACTTTAATAATCAGTCCCAGTTTTCTGCTGGAGTTTTTACATTTAGTGGGACTAGTCTGGCCAGTTCATCTGCTTTGTTATTCCAGTGGCTAGTTGGGATTCCATCCTCCTGGTGAGAGGCTACCCATCCAACTAGAAAATTCTCTTTTTTCTCTACAGTGAGAATTTCCTGCCATTTTTCTTTTTGCCAAACAGGGACTCTATTTACTCCCCAGTTGTTTTTATCCCAGAAGGGGAGCCGCTCAGTGCACCCCTTGAACATGGCAAAAGAATCAGTATAAACATATATGGAGTCAGAGGTTTCAGATTCATGATTAAATACACTCCAAACTGTTACCAATTCTCCTACTTGTGCACTACCTTCTCCTTCCATTATTATCTTGTCTCCTGTATTTACTTGCAAAGCACCACACGATATTGCCAAACTTTACCTTCCTGCTTTGCTGATGCATCAGTAAACCACACATCCTGCAATTGTTCTGAATATGGGGGAGCAACTTGAATCAGAGAAGGTGGAGAGTCAGTTGTGTTTTTCAGGGTTACCTCTTCTTGTAAGGGAAGGTTTTTGGGAGCTCCTTTGGTTACTTGAAAGATGATACAGTAATGCTCAATTTGGGCGTACCATTTTTAAACAGAAGCTCATTGGGCCACCCCGTCAAGGGATGGAGTTCCTGACAAAATTGTTTTGATGACTTTAAAAGGTCCTCTTAAAGTCAGGAATTGTTAACAGACAGTTCTTTCTGCTTCCAAAAGGGTGAGGCTGACCATGAACAAACCCTTTGCCCAAGTGGAGTATCATTTTTTCTGTGTCTTTAAAACTTCAAGAATAAAATCCAATGGGTCTAGTAGGACCATCAGGTCCTTGCTTCCATAAATGTATGGACAGTCCCAAAGTGGGAAATCCCCACTTAATTTGTATGGGATCAATAGGGTATATATAGGGCCTAGTGATCAGTGTATGTTGGTCTCAAAAATTAGGAGTTGTAGGGCCTCATTGTGGAAGGGGGTCCAATCCCACCTTGCCCTTTTCTGCAACAAATCATATAAGGGCCTTACAATTATTGAAAAGTTCAGAATGTGTTTATTTCTTTCACGTTAAAGGAGAAAGAAAGGCAGAAATGAAACAATTTCTTGTCCCACCCCCCACTTGTATTAATATATTTTTATTAGCTATAAGTGTCCTCAGAATATCAAAACCTTTTAACGCCCAACACAGTCTGGCTGCATCCCACCTAACAGGGACCCTTCCCTAAGACAGATTCACTGGTTGAACAGGAACTTTGATACTCCAATGAGACCTACACTTAATAGCAAGAGAGACCCTTTTCCACCAGAAATACCAGCACCAGAAACAAACTGGAATGAACTCTAGCAGTTCCTGAAATGATTTTTATTAACACAAGGATGTGACAATTATTGTGGGTTTTGCATTGCCAGCGATAACGTGAGCTGCATGATTGTATTTAATTGATAACAAAAACTCCAAAAGAAACCAGCACAAAACACACTCTACAAACAGCACATCAACCAAAGCCTCAATACAGACTCACCACATACTTAACTAACAACAGAGAACTACTAACCAGAAGCACAACAATGTAAAACAAAAATCTAAACCCTGTCGGTAACACAAAGCAAAGAGATGAACTACACACAACACTCTCTGTAACACAAAGCAAACAGAAAGAATATAGCTGCTTCCCACTAACAAACATGTTAAAAGGAACTACACACCTTAAAGGAACACAATAACCAATATAAAGTAAGATACATACCTGGTGGGTTGCAAGGTGTAAGGCATGGTATAATTGGTATAGTGTTTATGAAATAAAGATGTTAGCCAGGTAAAATTGGTAAATAAAGGTAGCTATGGGGTAAAAGTGGAAAAGTATAAGGCATAAGATATAAAGTATAAAGTAGCAGGCATAGCCTAAGGTATAAGGGTATAAAGGAAGGTATAAAGTAGAGGTATAAGAAAACCAGAGTAAATGACTGCTCACCCCTTCAGTGTCCAAAGGCATGGGAGGAGACAGGGCAGCTCGTTGGTAACCCCCTCAGAGATGATGGTCTTTCTCCCCCATTTTTGCTCATGTCCAATCTCTTT
>JAWWTY010000082.1:1953335-1966612 GCA_035222235.1 Margarornis squamiger | reverse complement strand
ACTACTGGCTTAAGGCCATTTTGCTCTATTCAAATGTCTACATTGTCATGATTAACAGCCCTAGGTTGTTTGTATATAGTTTTCTAAGATCAGGTCCAGTGTTTTGAACAGAACACATCTCCATGTTCTGATAAACTCAAGCAAAGCAGGCGCTGAACAGTTTCTAGTGATCCAGTTAACCATTTCTGGGGTCTATCCTTGTTTCAATAATCACAAAATCAAAGAATCAATTAGGTTGCAAAAGACCTCTGAGATCATCGAGTCCAACCCATGACCTAACACCAACTTGTCAACTACACCATGGCAGTAAGTGCCACATCCAGTCTTTTCTTAAATACCTCCAGGGACGGTGACTCCACCACCTCCCTGGGCAGCTCATTCCAATGCTCAATCACTCTTTCTGTAAAGAACTTCTTCCTAATGTCTAACCTAAACCTCCCCTGGCACAGCTTAAGACTGTGCCCTCTTGTCCTACTGCTAGTTGCCTGGGAGAAGAGACCAAACTCCACCTGGCTACAACCTCCTTTCAGGTAGTTATAAAAAGTGATAAGGTCTCCCCTGAGCCTCCTCTTCTCCAGGCTAAACAACCCCAGCTTCCTTAGCTGCTTCTCATAGAACTTGTGTCCAGACCCTTCACTGGCTCTGTTGCCCTTCTTTGGAAATGCTCCAGCACCTCAAAATCCTTCATTAACTGAGGGACCCAGAACTGTACATGGTACTTGAGGCATGGCCTCACCAGTGCCAAGTACAGGGGAAGAATCACTTCCCTCATCCTGCTGGCCACACTATTCCTGATACAGGCCAGGATGCCACTCTTTCCTCAGCCAAGTGCAGGACCCGACACTTTGCCTTATTTGAACCTTATGCAGTTGTCCTCGGCCCATCCATCAATCAAGTCTGTCAAGATCCTTCTGTAAAGTCTTCCTACCCTCCAACAGATCAACACTCCCACCCAACTTGGTGTTGTTTGCAAACTTACTGAGAAGCATTGGGAGATTTTTATGGTTGGTTTACGCAATGACTTTCAGACAGAAACAAACTCACTTTGTCCTCGCACTGAGCTACTGGACAAGGGCCAGCCCTGCTCTTGAAACAGACACTGTGTCCATCCTCATAAGACTTTCAGTAGAAATAACTGCTGACCTTATCTGGGTCCTCATTGTTGAGGAGAACACTCTTCAAGGTAAGATGGCTATAGGTCTTTACCTGATGTTAAATGCTGGTAACAACAAACTGGAGATTTTTTTTATTTAATCTGTTGGAAACAAATGTAACACACATACACACAGCCTTTTATCACAGTCAAAAATCCCCATTTTCCGATTTTAGATTCAGCACAGAGAATGTCATAATCTACCACTGATATACACAACAGTAATATCCATGTAAAAAAATTAAGAAACAGAATAAAAATGTTTACAATACAATTCAGACATATCTGGCATGCTGTATGTTTCAGAATTAGCGTAGAATTGTGTCTAAATTATTTGAAGTTTTATAAGGGAATTTTCATGGGGGGTGGGGAGGATGTTATACAACAGGAGTACTGTGAGGTAATGTCATGGACATAGACATGTAGAACTGAAGGTCCAAATGAGCATTTTGTTTTGCTGCTGCTAAGTATGCATTTTGTGTTTTATAATCCCAGTACTGACACCTAAGACTTTGCAAGCTCCTTGAACTACCCTGTGACTCCTACCCAGACCATCATAACAAGCAGTTTGCAAAACACTAAGGTGACTAGGATGGTATTGCACTTTCTCAGCTCCAATTCAATGTCTGAAGGGTGCTGGTTTAGAAATATGTCCCATTAGGGTGGCAGTGAAGTCCCTGTGCGTGTGGGGGGCAGGGAATAGGCAGGCTCACGTTCCAAGGAATAATACCTGGTATTGATTGTGCTGTTGCCTTGGAAGTATTTACAGGAGCAGTGTTTGGTTACTGCTGGCTAGAGCTGACATGGTTCTGTACTCACAGAAGGAGAGGATGTCACTTCACAGGCTGTGACCTGGTTGGAGACAGCTTGCTCTTCTTGCCCAGGGAGCTGCAGAGCTGACAAAAGAATGCTAATCTGCTTGCTTGTATTGGAACTGCTGACTGGCATCTGAAGGGCTACCTGCTGGCTGGTTGCAGGAGTATTAGCTGACCCTCTGGCTGAGGAAGTCATAGTTACCCTGATGGGCTTCTGAAAAGCAGGCCATGACAGAACTGGTGAAGAAGCAGATGTGTTCTGTAAGTCTAGGTCAGCACTCAGAGGAGATATTACAAGGGGAGTAGGCTTCAATGAGACAATGTAGGGGGATACAGCATAAGCCTGAGGCTTGGGCTTTGACATCTGTGTGAAGGAGAGCACAGGCTCATCAACACTGCTATTCAGTTCCATATTTGCAACAATATAATAATCCGAGATCTCCTGTTTAAATTTATTGGCTATCACATCATTGCTGCTTTCATTGGTGACCTGGGCCTGGGACAGGGATGATGAAGAGACTTGCTGCAGCTCTTTTTTTTCAGGAGGTGTTTTGGAGTCTTTGGGGAGGTGGTTCAAAGTTGTCCTCATCAGTCACAGAAGACTCATAGACAATGTCAAAATGAGTAGTTTCATCTTCATATTCTTTCACAGCTTCACCCAGCTCTGAAGGGTCACTGCAGTAAGAGAAATCACAGGAATCTGTGATGCTCTTACAATACAAATTTGTTTTTTCTGGCCTTTCAGAGTACCACTCCACCAGTCTGGTCTGCATTTCCAATAGCCCACCTACCACACTAGGGATACCTAAACTGAAGCTTCTGTTGTCCTGGAAACACACTTTATCCTGACATTCAGCCCTACAAGTAGAAGTTAATGGCCATTGATATGCATGGCCTATGCTACAGCCACACATTGCTGTCAGGTTGCCATGAGAACCTTTGGAGACCAAGTGCTTCAGGTTTGGAATAAGACTGCATATAGTCCCATAGCTGTGAGCCCAACTGACCAATTTGGAAAGGTTTTTCAGAAGAGGTATGAAGGCAATCCTCCATGGTACAGGTTCATCATCTTCTTTTCTACTAAGGAAGAAATGTAAAATATGCATTAAATTACAGGATTACAAAATTTGCAAGACAAGAAGACAAAAATTTCACACATTCTCTAAAAAAATGCAAAGACAAATAAAACATACAGGTTTAGATAAACTATCTTGCTATCATATGTACTCTAAAGGAGGAGGAGCACCAGCAGCAGCAAGAAGCAGCAAGGGACACATAAGAGATACATGAGGACAGAGAGAGACTGCAGCTGAATAAAGGGCATTCCCTTTTCAAAATATTCCAGTGGGCAGGCATATGGCAGTGGGCAGGTGCATGGCAACATGGTGATCATCCTGCAAAAGCCATGTCCACTACTACTCCTGAGCTTCTAGCACCTAGTAGAATCAATGCAGCCACACAGACAGAGCTCCTGTCAGATCATCCAACCACCCAGGTGTCAGGCTGCAAGGTGTTTCTGGGGCTACTCTCAGAGATAGAGGGCAGTAGCAAGAACACCTGTGGGAGGTATGCCCAGGTAGATGAACTGCTCTGCCTGGTTGCCAATCTTCAGGAGGAGTTGGGCAGACTGAAGAGCATCTGACAGTCTGAGGAGATAGACCAATGGAGCTGTTCTCTGACATCTCTTGTACACAAGCCAACCCAAAATGGCTACCATGTAGGTATGTCCAGTATCTGTTTTGCACCTGGATGGAGGCAGTGATATGAGGGATAGAAAGGAGTTAGAAGGAAGTTATTGCATGGAGCAGTATGAGGAACTCCTCCTTGCCCTCTCAGCTACCTTTACAGAATGAGAATCTGGGTATGGCAGACAAAGGACACCATGAGATAAAAGAGGAGGAATCTGTGCAATTTCTTTCACCAAGGTCAGATTAACCAACTCTTCACATCAAGAGCAGTATTAAGACCAGCACCAAGAAGAAACAATGGTGAGTTACGGTCATAGGTGACTCCCTCTTGAGAAGAATGGAGACATCCATCTATAGACAAGACCCTCTTTTCAGGGAAGTTTTCTGCCTCCCTGGGGCCCAAATCAGGGATGTCAACAGAAAACTGATGAGCTTAGTACAGCCTCTGGAATATTACACATTTCTGTGGGCTCTAATGTGGATACTAATGATGTGGCAACAAGAAGTCCAAGGTCAATCAAAAGAGATTTCAGGGCCTTGGGAAGAAATCTAAAGGATTCAGGAGCACAAGTAATGTTTTCCTCCAGAAATGGGAAAAGACACTAGAAGAAACTGGTGAGCCCAAGACATCAATGTCTGTCTCTAGGACTGGTGCCTCTTCCAAAAAATCCCCCAAAACAATGAAAACAGTATGAGAAACGAACAGGATGAACTAGAAGCCTTGGTCTGATCCCAGAGTTTTGATGTCATTTGGTACTAGTGAGACTTGTTAGAATGAGTCCCACAATTGGAGTGCTGGGACAGAGGGGATGCAAGGCTGTTCAGGAAGAATATGCAGGGCAGGTGAGGCAGATGAGTTGCCCTGTATGTAAGGGAGAAGTTTGACTGTACAGCCTTTACAGTTAGCAATGATGTTATTGAGACACTCTGGGTGAGAATTAGGAAGATGGAATCATAGAACCATAGAATATTCTGAGTTGGAAGGGACCCACAAGGATCATTAAGTCCAACTCCTGGCCCTGGACAGGACCACCCCAAGAATCACCATGTGCCTAAGAGTGTTGTCCAAATGCTTCTTGAACTCTGGCAGGCTTGGTGCTTGGTGCTGTGACCACTTCCCTGGGGAGCCTGTTCCAGTGCCTAACCACTCTCTGGGTGAAGAACTTTTTTCTAATATCCAACCTAAACCTCCCCTGACACAGCTTCATGCTGTTCCCTCAAGTCCTGTCACTGGCCACCAGAGAGAAGAGAAAGGTGCCTGCCCCTCCACTTCCCCTCATGAGGAAGCTATAGACTGCAATGAAGTGTCCGCTCAATCTCCTCTTCTCCAGGCTGAACAAACCAAGTGACCTCAGCTGCTCTTCATATGGCTTCCCCTCTAGGTCCTTCACCATCCTCATTACCCTCCTTTGGATGCTTTCTAATAACTTTATATCTTTCTTATATTGTGGTGCCCAAAACTGCACACAGTACTCAAGGTGGGGCTGCACCAGTGCAGAGTAGAGCTCCAGGACAAAGAGCTGAGATTCCCCTGCAGCCAGTGGTGAAGCCCATGGTGAAGCAGGCTGTCCCCACGCAGGTCATGGAGGTTAAGGGGAGTGCAGAGATCCACCTGCAGCCCACGGAGGAGACCCACGCTGAAGCAGGTTTCCTGGTAGGACTTGTGACCCTGTAGGGGATCCACACTGGAGCAGACTTTTCCTGAAGGACTGCACCCTGTGGAAAAGTGACCCACAGTGGAGCATGTTGTAGGTTAGATTCTCTTGTTGAATTTCCCCATACCAGCCATGGGGGTGTGTGTGGGGGGGTGTGTGTGTGTTGCACTGCACTGCCACCTCGGTGATGCGAAAGTGAAAGAGTGATTTTTGGGTGATGTTTTTCCTTGTTATTGTTTGGTTGTTGTTTTATTCTGTTTTGTTCTCTGTTTTTAGTAAACTGTAATTTCATTTTTACACCTTACTCGAAAGTCTCATAATTTCAAATTTTCATAATTTGTGGGGGGAGGGGTTTCTATTCCATCGGAGGTCCCACCTCTCTAGCATACATTGTCTTTAAACCAAGACATTAATTTGGCACCCATTTTGGGGCATGAGAAGAAAAGTAGAAACAAAATAACAGTTTTGAGTAATTCAGTTTTGTATTGGATATAGAACCTTCCAGGAATCATGTGGTTTGACTTGTTTCTGTTTTTTTGGCATGTATTCCTGAATACATATTTTCTGTTTACAGGTGGTAATCTCAAAATGGGTTCTACAACCAGGTCAACTTTGGCTATTATTTAGTTCATATATTGGATCCGTGGGGTGGTAAATTCAATGCCTATAAATCTCCTTTGGAATGTGCTTTCAGGCTGTGTTACTATTATAACCTAAGCTATAGTCCTTGGGGGTTTACTGATAATGGCACCCATTTTGGGGGAGGAACGCAGGGGAGTGTTTTTTCCCAACTTTTCACCCATTTCTCCTTCAGGTCCATCACAAGAGTTTTTGAAGAGTTTAAATTCCTTCTAGATTTTAAAGAGACCATATTCTTGCTGATGCTTCTGCCATGTTTATTCAGTAAGGTCCACTCAGCACTTAGAGACACACTGAGATTTTCTTGGGTAGCTATCCCAAAATCTGCCCCAAAGACTAGGGATGTTGTCCAGAAATCTGCCCCAGAGAATAACAACACTGTCCAGACATCTGCCCCAGGGTCTGGGGATGCTGTCCAAAAGCCTACCCCAGGGGCTGCTGACACTGCCTAACAGCCTGCTACAGACATGAACCATCCTGATTGGATGGGGGGGTGGGAAAAGATAGGCTGAGTGTTGAAGGAATATTCTGCCCCAATAGTTTGGAAGCTCCCCCCTGACCAAACACAGATCCCTAGAAAGATTGCAGAGTGCTTGAGGGAAAACCACTCCATCAGTTCCAGAGAGGGCCAACTCATTGCAATGTGCTGGACCCCAGCCAATGCTTATTGTACCATGGTCTTAACTGTACAGCACCACCTACAGTCAGAGGGGAAGGAAAATAGTGCAGCAGGAAAACCAGTGGACATCACGATCACCCAGGCTGCAGCCAAACCAGAAGGTCAGCCACAGCCAGCAGCAGTCACCCTCGTGCAAAAGAGAAATATAAAACTAAGTTGGTATGCCCAGTTAACGAGGACAGAGAACCAGAGCATTCACAACCAGGGGAGGAATCAGAGCCCGAAATAATCACTGAGTCCCTATCCTTAGATGTGCTGTGCAATATGCGAAAAGACCTCACTTGACGACAAGAAAAGCCCATGTTGATTTGGCTGCTCCGAATTTGGGACACCTCTGGTGATGACACCATTCTGAACAATACTGAAGCGAGACACCTAGGATCCTTGTTCCAAGATGCAGGTATTGACCAGGGGTTCGTAAAGAAGCAAGAACTTCTCAGACTCTGGAAACAACTCCTAGTGATTGTGAAGGAGAGATACCTCTGTGAAAAAGATCTGCAGTGGCAGCAAGGCTCCTGGAAGACCATGGAAGAAGGGATCCAACGACTCAGAGAGCTAGCTGTGACCAACATAATATTTTCCAGCAATGGACCAGACTCCAGAAGGCCAGCCAACATCAGGTATACGTCCCAGATGTGACTAAAACTCACATGACTCAGACCACAGATCAGGTCAGTTCTGTGGAAAAGCTGACTGAGGATCTCCGGAATTTCAAAGAGGAGATTGCCAACAGAATCAAAGACAGCCACAAAAAACTTTAAAGCCACAGTTTGCTTTCACCTGGAGGAGTGTACAGTACACCTGGAACCGATTCCCCCAGGGGTGGAAACACAATCCCACTATGTCATGGACCGATCCAGGCCGCACTAGAGAAGGGTGAGGCTCCAGAACATTTGCAATACATTGATGACATCATCACATGGGGGAACATGGCAGAAGAAGTTTTTGAGAAAGTAGAAAAGATCATCCAGATTCTCCTGAAAGCTGACTTTGCCATCAAAAAGAGGAAGGTGAAGGGACCTGCCCAAGAAATACAGTTTCTGGGCACGAAGTGGCAAGATGGATGCCATCAGATCCCAACAGAGGTAATCAACAAGATCACAGCAATGTCTCCACCAACCAGCAAGAAGGAAACACAAGACTTGCTTGGCACCATAGGTTTCTGGAGGATGCATATCCCAGAATACAGCCAGATCGTAAGCCTTCTCTACCTGGCAATCCACAAAAAAAATGATTTCCGCTGGGGCCCTGAACAGCAACAAGCTTTTGAACAGATCATGCAGGAGATTGCTCATGCTGTAGTCCTTGAGCCAGTCAGGACAGGACCAGAGGTGAAGAATGTGCTCTACTCTGCAGACAGGAATAATGGCCCTTCCTGGAGCCTCTGGTAGAAAGTGCCTGGTGAGACTCAAAGCCAACCATTCGGATTCTGAAGCTGAGGCTACAGAGGGTCTGAGGCCAACTATACTCCAATAGAAAAGGAGATTCTAGCAGCCTATGAAGGGGTTCAAGCCACCTCAGAGGTGATTGGCACAGAAGCACAGCTCCTCCTGGCACCCCGACAGCCAGAGCTGGAGTTCAAAGGAAAGGCTCCTTTCACTCATCATGCCACTGATGCTACATGGAATAAGTGGATTGCCTTGATCACACAGTGTGCCTGTATTGGAAACCCTAATTGCCCTGGGATCTTGGAAATAATCACAAATTGGCCTGAAGGTGACAACTTTCGTCTGGCAGATGAAGAGGAAGAAGAACCAGTGGCACATGCTAAGGAAGCTCCACCATACAATCAACTACCAGAAGACAAAACATGTTACGCTCTTTTCACTGATGGTTCCTGTTGCATTGTAGGGATGAACTGGAAATGGAAAGCAGCCATATGGAGTCCCACATGGCAAATTGCAAAAGCCACTGAAGGACAAGGTGGATTGAGTCAATTTGCAAAGTTCAAAGCTGTCCAACTGGCCTTGGACATTGCTAAACAAGATAAAGGGCCAAGGCTTTACCTCTACACTGACTCATGGATGGTAGCCAATGCTCTGTGGGGATGGCTGGACAGATGGAAGAAGGCTAATTTGTAACACAAAGGAAAACCCATCTGGGTTGCCAAAATGTGGCAAGACATCATGGACTGGGTAGAGAAGCTGATTGTGAGAGTCCGCCTTGTAGATGCACATGTGCCCATAATGCCTCAGGTCATCAGGGGAGAGACGTCACCTACAGATAGGCATGAGACCAAGGGTTGTATTTAACCATGGACACTATCTCCCAGGTTATCCACAAATGTGAGACATGTGCTGCAATCAAGGAGGCTAAGAGAGTAAAGTCCCTGTGGTATGGTGGGAGATGGACTAAGTATAGATATGAAAAGGCCTGTTAGGTTGATTACATCACACTGCTGAAAACCCGACAAGGTAAGTCCTATGTGCTTACTATGGGGGAAGCAACCACTGTATGGCTGGAGACACACCCAGTGTCTGATGCCACTGCCCGAAACACCATTCTGGGCCTTGAAAAGCATCCTGTGGTGACATGGCACCCCAGAATGAATTGAGTCAGACAATGGGACTCACTTCAAGAACAGCTTAGTTACCACCTGGGCTAAAGAACATGGTATTGAGTGGACATATCATATCCCCTATCATGCACCAGCCACTGGGAAGGCTGAACAGTGTAACGGACTGCTGAAAGCTACTTTGAAGGCATTGGGCAGAGGGACTTTCAAAGGAATTAGGATCAGCATCTAGCAAAGGCTACTTGGTTAGTCAACACTAGAGGCTCTGTCAACCAAGCCAGCCCTGCCCAATCAAAGTCCCTTCACACTGTAGATGGAGATAAAGATCCTGTGGTGCACCTGAGAGGTATGTTAGGGAAAACGGTTTGGATTAGACCTGTCTAAAGCAAAGGCAAACCCATTCATGGGATTGTTTTTGCTCATGGACTGGGTTGCACTTGATGGGTGATGCAGAAAGATGGAGAAACACAATGTATACCTTAAAAGGACCTGATTTTTGGGTAAACTGTCCATAACACTGTGCCTGTATTTATATATTTGTAAATGTGTATATATTTGGAATAATGCATGTATGTATGTAGTTGAAAAGTTTAAATCTAATAGAGCATGTTGGTATAGAAAAATTGAGGGTGGATAATGTTTTAGGTTAGATTCTCTTGTTGAATTTCCCCATACCAACCACATGGGGTGGGGGGGAGGGAAAGGGTTGCACTGCACCATGTGCCAACAGCACCACTCACTGGCTGCCACTAAGGTAATGGCCACAGAGAAGGGGAGTAGAAAATGGAGGTTCCCACAGAAACTGCAAAAGAACTGGGGGAATAAAAGATGCAGCAGTTTCTGTTTTCTCTCTCTCTGCCTGGTGAGCCCCACCTCCCGCACAGACCCAGGAAACCCCCACACTGGCTTCTGCAGCCCCCCCATGCCAGCGCCCTGCTGCTGCCACTCTTTCTCTTGGGACTGCAGCTGCCACCATCTCTCTCATCCTGCCACGGATCCTGGCAGGTCCCTGATGGCTCCCGACGCATTCTGCCCCTATTTTGACTGCTGCGTGATGCTGGCTGGACCCGCAGCACTCTTGGAGCCCAACCTGTGCAGCTGCCTATTGCTCTGACACATCACCGCACCACGTGAAACCCGCTCCATGCCCTGTGCTGCCAACTGCCTCAAAACGAGGTACCTGCCCCATGCGTCTTCCTCTGGGACCACGCCACGTACCAGTTTTACCCTGCCACGGGGGGACCTGCCAGTTTCCCACCACCTGCCACCACTGTTGTTGCTTCTGCATGGTGGCTGCCCTGCCACTGGGACCACATGACTGCATCGAGATGGCCTGCACTGCCACCTCAGAGGCACGGAAGAGAAAGAGTGATTTTTGGGTGGCATTTTTCTTTGTTAACATTTGGGTTTTTTGTTCTGTTTTGTTCTCTGTTTTTATTAAACTGTTATTTAGTTTCTACATCTTGCTCGAAAGTCATAATTTCAGCATTGCATAATTTTTGTGGGGAGGGGTTTCTATTCCATTGAAGGTCTCACCTCCCTGGCATACATTGTCTTTAAACCAAGACAGAGCAGTTCATGAAGATTTCAACCCATGAACCCTTTGTTATATTTTTGTTTTCCATGTCCTGTTGTGGAGGGAAGTGGTAGAGTGGCTTTGGTGGTTACTTTGCATCCAGCCAGGGTCAAGCCACCACATAAAAGGGAATTAAATTTGACAAGCATGATTTCCCCCTCATGAAGCTGTGACCAATGACTGCATTGTCCTTCAGGTGTTTTTCAATACATCCTCAAATAATCTTCTCCATAATTTTACCAGGCACTGAAGTGAGACTGACAGGCCTGTAGTTTCCAGGGTCATCCTTCTTGCCCTTCTTGAAAGTTGGGACCATGTTCACCAGCTTCCAATCAACTAGGACCTCTCCAGATTCCCAAGACCACTCAAAAATCTAGAGAGGCCTTGCAATTACATCAGTCTGCTCTTTGAGTATTCTCAGATGAATCCCACCAGACCCCATAGACTTATAGGGATCCAGCTGGAGCAACAGATTCTGTACAATTTCAAGGGTCAACTGGGATCTGATCATTCTTGCAATCATGGTTCTTCATCTCAGGCCACTAGGACCTCTATGGGAAATAAATAACATGGTTTTATTAGAAGCAAATCCATTGGGCAGAGTGGGGGTTTTTTATTAACTTATAGGCACATAGTGAAGTTGTAAGGTGCCTGATCCTGTCTGGACCTGATGCCAGGGAATTTTTGTGGTCAGGATTAGAGAAATTAACAAAGACAAAGATGTAGCTAAAACAAAGACCTTCCCCGCCATGCGATAGTCTTTGTGTGCAGGGGGGTCCGCCATCTTGTAGGGGGAGGGCCCTGGACGTGTACAGGGGAGTCCATCATTGTGTACAGGGGGGTGCATCACAACCAATCAAGAAGAGGGTAACACCCCCTCCCTTATTACCTAAGGCAGAGAAACAACCTTTTAAGGCAAAAAATAGCATTTAATGAATATATATTAGCTGACATAAAAAAAAATGGGACTTTGTAACCAAAGAAAACTACAGAAGGCATGATTTTAAAACTGGTGGGGTGCTTCCAGACCCCCGTGGCCTGAGGCATCCAGCACGTGTTGCAAATAAACTTTCCGTCACACTCCCTCTGTTTCACAGGTATTTGCTGTCTTTCTAAATTTAATAAAGAGATTTTTCTCACACTCCCTTAGCCCATCATCGGTGTTTCAGAGGCAAAGAAATCATTAAACATCTCTGCTTTCTCTCTGTCCCTGTTTGTGAGGTGACCATCCTCATCCTGTAACATGCCAATGTTATTTCTGCACTACCTTTTGCTATTAAGGAATTTAAAAATACCTCTTTTTATTGCTCCCCACATTTCTGGCCAACTTCAACTCCAGTTGAGCTTTGGCCACACAAATTTTCTCCCTACAGTGGCAAGCACCATCTCTGTATTCCTTCCATGTCACCTGACCTTGCTTCCACTGGGCATACACCTTCCTTTTTTACCTTGCTTCCAAAAGATGATCCCTGCTCAGCCAAGCCGACCTTCTCCCTCATCTGATTGACTTCCAATATTTTGGAATTGCCTGCTCCTGTGTCCTTAGGAGGTGGTGCTTAAAAAGTGACCAGCACTGATGGACCCTAGCACCTTCAAAAGCATTTTCCCAGGGGACCTTACTCACTAGTTCCCTGAGCATCCTGAAGTCTTCTCTCCTCATGTCCAGAGTGGAAGTTTTGCTGGCAGTTTTCCTCCTTTCAACAGAGATTTTTAACTTAACTGCTTTGTGTTTGCTGTGGACAAGATGACCACCAATCTCCACTTTACTCACAAGATCCATCTTTCCTAGCTGCTCTCTTAGTACGTGTACCATGAAGTTATCATCCAGGTGTTTAGGAATCTTCTAGACCAGTTTGTACCTGATGTGTGGTATTCCCAGTTAACATCCAACAAGTTGAAGTCCCCCATAAGGACAAGGACAGTTGACTTGGAGGTGTCCTTTCATTCTTTGCAAAATAATTCATTGGTGTCATCATCCTGGCTAGGTGGTTTATAGTAGACTCTCATGATGACATCTGCATTATTTGTTTGCCCCTTGATTCTTACCCAGAGGCTCTCAACTGTGTTGTTCCCAACTGTGAGCTCCATACATTTTAACCCTTCTATAACACAGTGCCAGCTCTCTGCCTCTTCTGCCCTGCCTATCTCTCTTGAAGAGCCTGTAACTGTCCAACAGGGCACTCCAGTCACAGGACTCATCCCACCAGGTTTCACTTATGTGGAGGTTTGGGTTGGCTCCCTGCCAAACCCAACTGCTGGCCACACAGATTCCCCCCTCCCAAGAGAGAAGGAAAAAAAACCCCAAAGACAATTGTAGTAAAGGTATATATATATTCACATATGTTACAATTATATACAATCAAACACTATGACTCTACAGAACAAATCCCAGAGTAACCCCAAAAGGGAAAAGGGGGAAAGGGAAATGGGACAAAAATGGGTAAAACCAAACAAAACAGATACACACACTTGTAAACTCGGGGAAAAGCTCAATAAGTAACTAATACAATAAAATCTCACCAAACTCCCCTTAAGAGAAAGCAGGTCCTTCCCCTCC
>JAWWTY010000082.1:1929657-1941985 GCA_035222235.1 Margarornis squamiger | reverse complement strand
CATTGTTCTTGGGAAATGAATAGAGGGGGGTAGAATACATAGCTTTGATCACCCCCACACAGTGATAACTGGCCCCATCTGCTGAAGTAGGACATATCCTCTCTTTTTCTCTCTTTTATCCTCTCTTCTTTAATCGTCTCTTTTTCTCTCTCCTTTCCTTTTTCTTTCTTTAATGCATCTCTCCCTCTTTAATTTCTCTCTCCCCTTTTACCCTACCCCTTTATCCAAAGCCCACTGCTGTGTGCTTACATAGTAGGTCAGGTGCTAACATACCAATTTCCATCTCAAGTATTTAATTTACTAATAAAACTTTCTGACTTTTTGTGAGCCCTCTGACTTTTTCCCTGCAACTGGCAAAAGAGAGGAGAACAATATCTGTGTTCCTGATCCCTTAACCTGTCGTCCCAAGGCCCTAAAGCCTCTCATGGTTGCCCTCAGACTTGTTGTTTCAACTTCCTCAGTGCTTAACTGAGAAATCAATAATGGTAAATAATCTTAGGGCCGTAACAGGGTAGGAAGTTTTCTCTTCACATCTTTAATGTGGGCCCCGGTGAGGCAGCAGACTTCCCTATGAAGTGGGTCTAGTCTGCATGTTGGGCCTTGTGTTCCCATCAGAAAGGTGTCTTCTATGACAATGACTTTATGGAAGCAGTTTTGATGCAGGGAATAGGCCAACTTAACCTCAGTGATGCCTCCATGCTAGATGAACCATCGTCCTCATTGTTTGGTTCTACTTGCAGAGCCTCATGCCTATTTTGCAAGGGCATCTGGGAAGGTGAGGCAGTCTCAGAGGAGATGCGTCTGCTGAGCCAGGCATATACTTGTTGCCATTGCCCCCGATCCCTTTAAGTCATGGTGCTCAGTCAGATGAAGAGAGGATAGGGAATCCTCCCTATCATGCATCCTGCCTGCCTGTTGGGCCTGTCCCAGGGATGGTAGGGTGCGGCTCTAGTAATCTATCTCTCTCTCAGACTCCCCGATACTCCTCAATCAACTCATGTCCTCCCATAGCTCTGTCACTAAGTGGAGGAGTTCTCTACCTGGGTGCACCTACCACAGATATGCTCATTACTGCCATCCGATATTGGTGTAAGAGTAGGCCACACCTTGCAGCCTGATACCTGGGCGGCAGCATGTTTCCACCAGAGCTCTATCTGTGCTACTGCCTCAGTCATAGAGGGTGCAGACCTTAGAGAGGCCATGGCATTATGCCTGATGGATACCATTGCTCCCTGGTTGAGCTGGCAGAGCTTCAGCACCCTTCTTGCATGCCCTTCCTGCACAAACTGCTGTGTCACATCCTGGCAGATGTGTCATGCTCTGTTTGCCTGCTGTTTGCTGCACTCCTGGTCACTAGCGTTCCCTAGGACTGCCTTTTTGGGAGTGGGAGGTGGCTGTCATTACTCCTGCCCCTCCCCATGCTTTGTCAGCTGCTCTTGTGTGAGCTGCCAGTTCCTGGTGTGTCTCTCTTGTGGTTTCCTGAGCTCAGAAAATCTTCCTGTACACCACAATCCTCTGTTTCGCTGCAAGACACACCTGCACTGGAGATGTTCATCTTGCTGAGTTGCAACAACTTTTTTTATATTCACCAGTGCCTTCCGTGAAACTTATCAATGATGAATATAAGTCCTTCACATGGGACAGAATGACCCAAATCACAGGCTAGACACTGACTTGCTAGGTAGTAAAATAGCTCTGCAGAAGAGGATCTAGGGAAACAAATTGAACATGGGTCAGTCAGCAGTGCCTTGCAGCAATGAAGGCTAATTGCATTATAAGATGCATTAGCAAGTGTGGCCAGTAAGTAGAGGGAAGGGATTATTTTCCTTTATCAGTACTAGTCAGGCCACATGTGGGATTCTTTGTCCTTTTGTAGACCCACCTAGTAGAAGAGATAAACAAATAAAGGCAAGTCCAGTAAAGAACCACTAAGGTGGAGAGAGGGTTAAAATACATGCCATAGAAGAAACTAAAGAAATTGGGCCCTTTAGCTTGGAGAAAAGAGGTCTGAGGGAATACGATTGTAGTATTTAGCTACAAAATTGTCCCTCACCCATTTGTGTAGGGATGGCTTCAACAAGGCAGCTGAAGTGCAACTGGGCATGGGACACAAAGAATAATAAGAAGGGCTTCTATAGGTATGTCAGCAAGAAAAAGAAGGTCAAAGAAGGTATACCCCTACTTGCAAACTGGTAAAAATGGGCAAGGAAAAGGCTGAGGTACTCAACAACTATCTGTGAGCCCATATCAAGGACTTGGATACCATTGTGTTAAGCAATGTGTTAAGTAACACAGAATCAAAAACGCTATTCATGCTCAAAAGACCATTCAGTCTAAACTTTTTACAGAGGATGATATATGGATTCAAAACATGATGAAGCAATGAGAAACCTTTAGCCTCTGGAAAGGATGTCATAGCATATGAGTAGCTAACTAGTTGTCCAGTTTTGTTGGCATGAATGCAAAAAAAATTTAAAGAAGGTAATCACCTAGTCTTCGGACCTTTACATGAATTTTTCTTCTAGTATTGAGGGGGGAAGTACAAAAAAGGGATGGGGTATCTGTCTGAAAAAGTGCTGGGGCCTCAAAGACTGGCATCATGGGGCAGTCATAAGCCTGAATCAGTCTGTACCCACTGCTAGCAATGGTGACAGCAATGCAATTGTCAAAGAGTCTGGCATGGGAAGGTGAGCACTTAAAAGTCTCATGGGGGACTCAGTGAGAAGATGGTCATCGGTGACATGGCATTCAGAACAGATGTAACTTGGAAAGGCTAGCTTTGCCTAGCTTAGGGAAAAGAATGTTTAATTATTTCAGATGCAGGGATGCTGAGGAAAGAAAAGGCTGCAATTTAAATGTAATAGAAAAAAAAATCTATAAAAGTTAAGAACGGTCTGCACGTGAAGACATAGAAACAAAGTTATGTAGAAAAGTACACCCAAATCAGCCCAGAGAATTAACCTAAAATCAGTCCAGTTCTGAGCTGCATGTAAAACTAAAGGGATAGGATCATAGAATCATAGAATGGCTTGGACTGGAAGGGACCTTAAAGATCATCTGGTTCCAACCCCTCTGCCATGAGCAGGGACACCTTTCATTAGACTAGGTTACTCAAAGCCCCATCCAGTCTTCCCTTGAACACTTCCGGGGATGGGACATCCACATCTTCTCTGGGCAACCTGTTCCAGTGCCTCACCACCCTCACAAGGAAAAATTTCTTCCTAATATCTAATCTAAACCTACTCTCTTTCACTTTGAAGCCATTCCTCCTGGTGGTGGATTGACCTTAGCTAGACACCAGGTGCCTGCCCAGCCGCTCTATCACTCCCCTTCCCAGCCATAAAGGGGAGAGGGAATAAGATGGAAAACAACTCGTGGGTTGAGATAAGGCAGTTTAATGAGTCAAAAGCAAAGCAAAATCTTGTGCTCCCAAAAGCGAAGCAAAAAATAACAAGGTTTATTCTCTACTTCCCACCAGCAGTGATGCCCGGACCCTTCCCAGGAAGCAGGGCTTCAGCACATGTAATGGTTTCTTAGCAGGCAGCCATTGGAAACAACAGATGCTCCCCTTCCTGCTCCTTTCCTTTGCTTTTATATCTGAGCTGATGCCATATGGTATAGAATATCCTTCATTCAGCTTTCCTCTCTGTTTTCAGTTCATAACAATCCTTATATTCATCATGCATAGGCTGCCCAAGGGCCACCATGCTATCTTTGCCCTGCCCCATGTGTGGGATTTCCTGATACTCCCCTTCATAAATTTCATCGTCTTCATCATGTCCTTCAGTTCCTTCACTTGATTCTTCATCATCATTAAGTTCTCATGATTTCTCATCCTTTAATCTGTTGTAGGACTCCTGTGTGTAGTCATCCTGAGCTTTGTCAACAGCCTTATTCACTTTTTTCATTGCTTGCCTCTTCACCTTTTTGGCAATATTTTATCTTTTGCCCCTTTCACTAATGAAGTCCTATCTTTGTATGTTTCCTCCATTTTGTATCAAAGAATGATTGCCATTCTGCAGCAGAGGGACCTGCTGAATACTGTTTTCAATATATATTGTATGTTGGACATCAACAGAAAAAGCCCAAGAACATGGGAAGCTGTAATATGCAACCTGCAAAATATGAGAGAAAAAAACATATACTTTGCTCTTTCTTATTTGCTTCTTTCCGCTTACTGTTACCCTTGCATGGACCACAATATCTACTAGCTGTTATTGAACATACAGTGCATAGAAAAAATCACTAGGTCTGCTGTAGGTTCTACAAATACTTTCAAGAACTTCACAGACTCTTAACAGGTACTTAGCAGCAGTTTAGGAATACTGAATGAAAGTTAAGTCTAAATGCCAACACTGGTAATACAGTGCTTTACACTCCTGCTGTACACTTACCTCATGAGTTCAGCAGACCCTAAAAAGAAACGGAGCTTACACTGTAGTGTAACTGCAATTCATGATACACTAAGGATGAGAAAAAGGCCGAGGTACATAATGCCTTTTTTGCCTCAGTCTTTAACAGAAAGACTAGTTATCCTCAGGGCACCCAGCCCACTGAGCTGGAGGACAGGGGTGGGGAGCAGAATAAACCCTTCATAATCCGGGAGGAAGCAGTTAGTGACTGCTGTGCCACCTAGACACAAGTCTATGGGGCCGGATGGGATCCACCTGAGGGTACTGAGACAGCTGGCAGAAGAGCTCCGCAAACCACTCTCCATCATTTATCATCAGTCCTGGTTAACTGGGGAGGTCCCAGATGGGAGACCAGGGCATGAAGCCCAGCCAGCATGGGTTCATGAAAGGCAGGCCCTGCTTGATCAACCTGATCTCCTTTTATGACCAGGTGACCTTCTAGTGGATGAGAGAAAGGCTTTGGATGTAGTCTGCCTATACTTCAGTAAAGCTTTTGACATTGTCTCCCACAGCATTGTCCTGGAGAATCTGGCTGCCCATGGCTTAGACAGGTGTAGTTTTCACTGGGTAAGAAACTGGCTGGATGACCAGGCCGAGAGAGTTGTGGTGAATGGAGTTACATCCAATTGGTGACTGTTCACAAGTGGTGTCCCCAAGACTCTGTTTTGGGGCTAGTCCTGTTTAATATCTTTATCAATGATCTGGATAAGGGGATTGAGTGCACCTTCAGTATGCTCGCAGATGACACCAACTTGGGGGGGAGAGTGTTGATCTGCTTGAGGGTTGGAAGGCTCTACAGAGGGATATGGACAGGATGGATCGATGGGCCGAGACCAGTTGTATGAGGTTCAATAAGGCAAATTTCTGGGTCCTGCACTTGAGTCACAACAACCCCAGGCAGTGCTACAGGCTTGGGGAAGAGTGGCTGGAAAGCTGCCCAGTAGAAAAGGATCTGGAGATGTTGGTTAACAGCCAGGTGAATTGTGAGTCAGCAGCATGACCAGGTGGCCAGGAAGGCCAATGGCGTCCTGGCTTGTATCAGCAATAGTGTGGCCAGCAGGACCAGGGAAGTGATTGTCCCCTTGTATTCATCACTGGTGAGGCTACACCTTGAGTCCTGTGTTGAGGTTTGGGCCCCTCGCTACAAGAAAGACATTGAGGTGTTGGAGGGAGTCCAGAGAGGGGCGATGAAGCCGGTGAAGGGTCTGGAGCATAAGTCCTATGAGGAGCAGCTGAGGGAAATTGGATTGTTTAGCCTGGAGTAAAGGAGGCTGAGGGGAGACCTTATTGCTTTCTACCTGAAAGGAGGTTGTGGCAAGGTGTGTGTCAACCTCTTCTCCCAGGCAACTAGTGAGAGCACAAGGGGAAATGGCATCAAGTTGTTCCAGGGGAGGTTCAAGTTGGATATTAGGAAAAATTTCTTCACTGAAAGAGTGGTTAAGCATTGGAACAGACTCCCCAGTGACAAGAACAAGATGAATGTGTCTTTACAAACAAGCTGCGTGCATCTGCTTGCAGATGCAAGGAAATGGCTATTTGTGGGAAAGAAATGGTTGTTGGTGGGAAAGGAAATAATTGTTTGTAGACAAGGAAATGCCTATTTGTGGGTAAGGAAATAGCTGTCTGTAGGCAAGAAAATGACTGAAAGAATCAATTGACTTGTAAAAGAACAGTTAGAAAGGAAACAGCTATTTAAGAGTAGTGAGAAAAGAAATTACTATTTGTATATAATAAGCATTTTTGGGAAGTCTGTACCTTCCAAGTACTTTAGTCAATGAGGAAAGGAAGAGGGCATTATACGACTGGAAAAAATTAGGATAAAAAGGAGGCTACATTCTCCAGTTATTCGAGAGATTTTCACTGGGTATGCTCAATGAGCTCTCCCTTTATTAATGGATAAAGTTACTCTGGCAGAACTCCTCTGTCTCCTTTGTGGACATTAACCTCCAGTGGCGAGAATTTTCCACACAATTTTGAGGCTTGTCCGGCATCTTTCCACCCTCCGGAAACTGCAGATGGTGGACAGGGTTGATGGCGTGCCTCAGCAAGTTTCAGTGATCAGCTCCCTTTGATGGTAGCCGGAATCGGATGACTGTTTTGGTACCCGAGATTGTCCAGGAGACAGATGAGTAATGGACCAAAGGGGTCCATGAAGGGGTCCTAAGAAAGGGTCACTGAAAATGTTGCTGGTGAGTACCATGGGGGCTTTGGGGAGTAAACATGGGAAGACACCCAGGGAGGGCAGTAAGGGAAAGTCGAGAAGAGGTCTCAACAAATGGGATGATGATCCCGTAATACCCCCAGATAGTTCCTTGGGGAGAATGCTGAAGTTTTGGGATAGTTTACATGTTCCCTCAAAGGTAACTCAGGATATAATGGTAAAATATTGTTATTTTGTGTTGCCAGAATATGATCTGCCAAGAGGATTTAAATGGCCCCCTTTCGGGACATATGATGCTAGTCTCTGTCAAAGTTTGTTATTGTATTTAAATGATACTGGAAAAGGATTGGTTGAAAGGAAATGTGGAAAAATATGGTTAAAGCAAGCTGAAGCAGGAATTTATGTAGTAAGGGGAAAAAAGGAAGAAGGAAAAGGAAAAAAAGTGAGGATTGGGATGTTCTCTGGCACCTTCCCCCTCCTTATCCTCAAAATCTGCAAGTTGATCCAGGGTCGGCTGCAGGTCCCCTGTATCCCCAACTACTAGAAAAGGGAAATCAAGGAAACACTGTCCCTACAGCACCCCTCAGGGATAGTGACAGTGAAGGGGAAGGAAGGCAGGATATCATATCCCCCTCTAGGACTAGAGGGGGAACCCAGGATAACACACCAAGAGCCCCAAGGACACAGGAGGCAGGGATCCACCAGATGCCCCTATGCCACGTTCCACTGAGAGGCCAGGATGGGGGATTTGGGTTTGCAATCGTGCCACTTACCACTCAGGATATAAGAGGGTTGAAAAAGGAATTACCCTCATATTTGGATGACCCCATAGGAGTGGGGGAAAAGGTAGAGGACTGTTTGGGAAATGTAGATTATACTTGGAAGGACTGGGATTTTCTTTTAGGCATTTTGTTTGGGTCACAGGAAAAGCAGGTGATTTTGCAGAAAGCTCACCAGCTGTGCAAGGATGAGCACCCACAGGTGGGAGGGGCCAGACAAAATGTGCCTGTGGTGGATGATGCAATCCGCCAGGCAGACCCTCAGTGGGACCCAAATAATCAGTCCAGTCTGGGCCATCTTCAAGATTACTGTGCCTATTTAAATAGAGCAATTTAAATGGCGGTTCCCAGAACTAACAATGTATCAAAGGCTATGTTCTTAGAGCAAGAAAAGGATGACAGTCCTCATTGGCTAGAAAGGACTACGGATGCCTTGAGGAAACAAGGAGGGTTTGACCCTGAGGGACCAGCCTTCAATACATTGCTGACGATCGTACTGGAGCACCTTTCTGAAGGCAGTGAAACTGAAGGCGAAAGTGCAGGGAGAGACAGAGGGAGCCCCAGTGCCCCCTCCCCTGCAGAGTGGGAGGCCTTGAGCCCCTGAGGAGCAGCAGCTCTGACTCAGTGTGAACAGAACCAGGAGTGAAGGCCGCCAAGCCCTCCACTCCCTGATAAGCTGCCCCCAGGGAGCTTGAACAACCTGGAGCACAGTGAATAGGGCATGGCACGTCAGCCAGGGTGTGGCGCCACAGTTTGCACAGCAGTTTGCTCAGGTGGGGAGTGCAAGCAGGGTGTGGTCACCGTACCAGCTCCAGAGCTCAATTGGTGTATTGCAACCACTTCCAAGAGGAAGAAAAGACAGGTTGTAGTCGTAGGCAATTCCCTTCTAAAGGGATCAGAGGGTCCAATATGCCGACCAGGCCCAACCCATAGGAAGGTGTACTGCCTCCCTGGGGCCTGAGTTAAGAACATCACCAGGAAAGTTCCTAGCCTGGTGCAGCCCTCAGACTACTACCCATTACTGATCTTCCACATAGGGGATGATGAAGTGGCAACACAGTCCAAGGGTAATCAAAAAGGACTTCAGGGCCTTAGGACAGTTGGTAAGGGAATCTGGGGCACAAACTATATTCTCCTCTATACTTCCAGTTGAAGGCAGCAACACTGGAAGAAAAAGATGGACTGAGTCAATTAATACATGGCTGGTGTCACACCCAAAATTTGGGGTTTTTTGACAATGGAATGGCCTACATAGCACCAGGAATGCTGGCATGAGATGGGACCCACCTTTCTCAGTGAGGGAGGAAAGTCTTTGCTCAGGAACTAGCAGGGCTCGTTGGCAGAGCTTTAAACTAGATATGATGGGGGAGGGGGGCAATATCAGGCTTGTCCCTGGCAAGCTGTGGGATGAGAGGCAAAGGTTAGAGGGACAGGGTGCTAGTGATGGCCCTCTGCCGGTGACTCTGAAATGTGCTGGCCACACTGGAGCACACTTGCAGTCTTATGGAGATGAGCCAGGGACTCCTGAGGTAACAGAAGCCAACAGGGTAACACCAGAGAAATATCTCAAAGGAATTAAGGGGTGTCCTCTAGGAAGGCAACACAGTCAACAGCCCGGCTGAGATGCCTTTACACGAATGCACACAGCATGAGCAACAAACAGGAGGAGGTGGAAGCCACTGTGCTGCTAGAAAGTTATGACCTTGTTGCCATTACTGAAACTTGGCAAGACAAATCCCATGACTGGAGTGCGACTATTGATGGCTACAGGCTATTCAGAAGAGATAGAGGAGTAAGGGGAGATGGAGGCATTGCCCTCTACATCAAGAGGTATATTGAGCATGAAGAGTTGTCTCTGAAGAACAGCCACGAGCATGTCAAAAGCCTGTGGGTAAGAATCAGAGACCAAGGCAACAAAGGGAACCTTGTGGTTGGTGTCTACTACAGGCCGCCTGACCAAGGAGAGCTGATTGACAAAACCTTCTTGCTCCAGCTACAGGAGGCATTGCCCTCGCAGGCTCTTGTTTTGCTGGGGGATTTGAACCACCCTGACATCTGCTGGGAAAGTAGCACAGTGAGCTGTAGACAATCCATAAGACTCCTGGAATGCATGGAGGATAACTTCTTGATCCAGATAATAGACAACCCTACCAGAGGGAATGCATTACTGGATCTAATGGTCACCAATCTAAGAGAGCTAATTGAGGACATCAAGATTGGAGGCACCCTGGGCTGCAGTGATCATACATTGGTGGAGTTTGCAGTCCTGAGGGATATGGGTCAGGTAAGGAGTAAAGCTAGGCACCTGAACTTTAGGAAAACAAACTTCCAACTGTTCAAGGAGCTAGTCAATAGGATCCCCTGGGAGACTGCCCTCTGGGACAAGGGAGTGGAACAGAGCTGGCAGGTCTTTAAGGAAGTCTTCCATAGAGCACAAGAGCTAACAATCCCCAGAAGCAAGAAATCGGGCAAGGAAGGCAAGAGACCTGCATGGCTGAGTAGGAAACTGCTGGTCAAATTAAAGGGAAAGAAGCAAATGCACAGGCAGTGGAAACAAGAACAGGTAACCTGGGAAGATTATAGAGATGAAGTTCAGTTGTGTAGGGATGTGAGGATGGTGAGGAAAACCAAAGCAAAGCTGGAACTAAACCTGGCAAGGGATGCAAAAAGTAATAGAAAGGGCTTCTATGGGTATGTTAATCAGAAAAAGAAGGTCAAAGAATGCGTGTCTCCCCTGATAAACAATGCTGGAAAACTGGTAACAATGGACTGAGGAGAAGGCTGAGGTACTGAACAATGTTTTTGCCTCAGTCTTCACTGGTAACCTCTCTTCCCACACCTCTTGAGTGGATGCACAGCAGGATAGGGACTGGGGAAACAAAGTGTTTCCCACTGTAAGTGAAAATCAGGTTCATGATCACCTGAAGAATGTGAATGTACATGTCTGGGACCCGAGGAGATGCATCCCAGAGCCCAGAGGGAATTGGCTGTTGCAGTTGCCAAACCACTCTCCATGATATCTGAAAAGTAATGGCAGTCAGGGGAAGTCCCAGGGGACTGGAAACAGGGAAACACTGTATCCATCTTTAAAAAGGGTAGAAAGGAGGACCCTGGGAACTACCAACCTGTCAGTCTCACCTCTGTGCCTGGGAAGATCATGGAACAGATCTTCCTGGAAGCTCTGCTAAAGCACATGGAGGACAGGGATGTAATTCAAGACTGCCAGCACAGCTTCACCAAGGGCGAGTCCTGCCTGACCAACCTAGTGGCCTTCTATGATGGAGTGACTACATCAGCAGACAAGGGAAGGGTTGCAGATGTCATTTATCTGGATTTCTGTAAAGTCTTTGACACAATCCCCCACAACATCCTTCTCTCTAAATTGGAGAGAGATGAATTTGATGAGCGGACTGCTTGGTGGGTAAGAAATTGGTTGGACAGTTGCATGCAGAGAGTGGCGGTCAACAGTTCAGAGTCCCGATGCACATCAGTGACAAGTGGTGTCCCTCAGGGGTCTATATTGGGACCAGTGCTATTCAGTGTTTTCATCAATGGCATAGACAAAGGGATCGAGCACACCCTCAGAAACTTTGCAGATGACACCAAGCTGTGTGGTGCGGTTGACACTCCTGAAGGACAGGATGCCATCCAGAGGGACCTGGACAAGCTTGAGAAGTGGGCCCATGGGAAATTCATGAGACCAAGTGCAAGGTGCTGCACCTGGGTTGGGGCAACCCCTGGTGTCTATACAGGCTGGGGGATTGTTACAGTTTCAAAATCTTTCAGGGAATTTTTCTCTCCCTTACCAACACAGAAGTTTGGGGAGCTGAAGAGCCAGGACAGATAACAAAAGGGGTGTCTAATAGCTCTGCATTCTGGCTTGATGGCTGGGGGAGGTGAAGGAGGAAGGGTGAAAGGTTTCTTCCAGGTGCTGGCCACACTTTTGCTGCTCCAGCTGTTGTGTGGGTGCCAGCCACATTTGCTGGACTCACGCAGGCGCTTGGAGGGAGCTCCCTTGGCTCAGGTCCCCCACCAACTCTGTGTGCCCAGTGCTGTCCTTCGGAGAGAGAGCAGTCACCGCTACCTTGGATTTACTACAGACTTACTGGGGGCTGACGCCATCTGCAGAGTCTCTACACTGCTCACGGGAAAGGTTCCGTCCCGTCCCTTGTGACCGCCATTTTCCCATGTGAGTTTTCAGAACTGGTCTCGCAGGACCTTTGTGGCTGCTGCCTCCCAAGGCGCGGCATCGCTCCCCGCTGTCCGTAAATAGAACTGCACTGAAGGGGCAGAGAGGACTGCACCTGGGTTGGGGCAACCTCTGGTGTCAGTACAGGCTGGGAGATGAACAGATTGAGAGAAGCCCTGCTGAGAACGACTTGGGGGTGCTGGTAGATGAGAGGCTGGACATGAGCCGGCAATGTGCGCTTGCAGCCCAGAAAGCCAATTGTATCCTGGGCTGCATCAAAAGAAGAGTGGCCAGCAGGTTGAGGGAGGTGATTCTGCCCCTTTACTCTACTTTCATGAGACCTCACCTGGAGTACTATGTCCAGTTCTGGGGTCCTCATCACAGGAAGGACGTTGAACTGTTGGAGCAAGTCCAGAGGAGGGCCACCAAGATGATTAGAGGGATGGAGCACCTCTTGTATGAGGAAAGGCTAAGAGAATTTGGATTGTTCAGCCTGGAAAAGATAAGGCTTTGGGGTGACCTAATTGCAGCCTTCCAGCAGGAAGGGAGTCTACAAGAAAGACAGAGGGACGTTTTACAAGAGCATGTAGTCACAGGACAAGGGGGAATGGCTTCAAACTGAGAGCAGGCTTAGGTTAAATATATGGAAGAAATTCTTTACTGTGATGTTTCGCGGAGGCAGGCTCTGAAGCAGTGCAGACGACCCAATTTGAGTTAACAGCAAAGCTTCGTTTATTTCCACAGCACTCATACTATTATACTATTTCCAAAGGTACGTGCATTAACC
>JAWWTY010000082.1:1906987-1919784 GCA_035222235.1 Margarornis squamiger | reverse complement strand
CTGTCACCTTCACCTCTGTGCCTGGGAAGATCATGGAACAGATCCTCCTAGAAGCTATGCTAAGGCACATGGAGGACAGGGTAGTGATTCAGGACAGCCAACATGGCTTCACCCGAGGACAAGTCCTGCCTGACCAACCTAGTGGCCTTCTATGATGACGTGACTACATCAGTGGACAAGGGAAGAGCTACAGATATAATTTATCTGGACTTGTGTAAAGCCTTTGACATAGTCCCCCACAACATCCTTCTCTCTAAATTGAAGACAGATGGGTTTGATGAGTGGACTGTTAGACAGATAAAAAAGTGGTTGGTTGGTTGCATCTAGAGGGTAGTGGTCAACAGCTCAAAGACATCAGTGACAAGTGTTGTCCCTCAGGGGTCTGTATTGGGACCAGTGTTATTTAATATCTTCATTAATGACATAGATGAAGGGATAGAGTGCACCCTCAGCAAGTTTGCAGATGACACCAAGCTGAGTGGTGCCGTTAACACACCTGAAGGACAGGATGCTATCCAGAGGAACCTGGACAAGCTCAAGAAGGGACCCCATGGGAATCTCATGCAGTTTAACAAGACCAAGTGCAAGGTACTGCACCTGGGGCAGGGCAACTGATGCTGAAAAACCTCAGAATAAAGAACTGCTTAGAGACTTCGCATCTTTAAGTAGCAAGGTATTTGTTTATTGCAACGTTGGGAGTGAGGCAGTTCACACTGCACAAACTTGCTCGTCCTAAAAGGTGCAAAACAAGCCATTTATACACTTCAGGTACACAGTTTCATCATCTAACATACATATTCATAACTAGGCAGAGTCCAGGTGGAGTTTGGGCAGACCTTTCGAGAATCTTCTTTTGGCTCAACTTTTAGGTGGTCTTCTCCTCTTACTTCATCCCCTGGTGGTCATTTTTATACTCTTCATCAGCTTGAACTCTTTGTTAACTGACCCAGATTCTTCAAGTGTACCAAGTCCTGGCCCTGGGCCTCCCATATCTAATTTAAACATCTAGTTTACCTGATTTATAGCCTAGTGGTCTATTGTATATACTCCCTAATATTGTTTCTATAATGAGATTTTGGTCCAGTAAGCAGAACAAAACAAGACATTAACCAGTGTTTCTACAATGTTCTTCTAGCAAAACAGGCAGAAAAAGCATTAGGCCATTCCTTCTCCTAACTCAGCAGGGGCAAGATGCTGAGTTAACTCCTTTTGTGCCTTTCTTTGTCATCACAACCCCCAGTATCAATACAGGCTGGGGGATGAACAGATTGAGAGCAGCCCTGCCGAGAAGGACTTGGGGGTGTTGGTGGATGAGATGCTGGACATGACCCAGCAATGTGCACTTGCAGCCCAGAAATCCAATTGTATACTTGGCTGCATCAAAAGAAGTATGGTCAGCAGGCTGAGGGAGGCGATTCTGCCTGTCTACACCACTCTGGTGAGACCTCACCTGGTGTACTGTGTCCAGTTCAGGGGTCCCAAGCACAGGAAGGACATCAACCTGTTGAAGTGAGTCCAGAGGAGGGCCACCAAGATGATTAGAGGGATGGAGCACCTCTCCTACAAGGAAAGGCTGAGACAATTGGGTTTGTTCAGCCTGAAGAAGAGAAGGCTTTGGGATGACCTAATTGTGGCCTTCCAGTACCTGAAGGAAGTCTACAAGAAAGATGGAGAGGGACTTTTTACAAGAGTATGTAGTGATAGGACAAGGGGAAATGGCTTTAAACCCAAAGAGTAGGTTTAGATTAGATATTAGAAAAAAATTCTTTATTGTGGGGGTGGAGAGGCACTGGAACAGGTTGCTCAGAGAAGTTGTGGATGCCCCATTCCTAGAAGTATTCAAGGCCAGGTTGGATGGGGCCCTGAACAATCTGGTCTAGTGGAAGGTGTCCCTGTCCGCAGCAGGAGGGTTGGAACTAGATGATTTTTAAGGTCCCTTCCAACCCAGGCCATTCTATGATCCTATAATTCTCTTAAGCAAACTGAAGACTTGCAAGTGATGTAGACTTAAAACAGCAGGCCTCACAAGCCGTGTAGGCTGCTACACATCAAGGCACTCTTTCCAGTACAGTCACTTTTGGGTCTATTTCTGCAGGAAAGGATTTGGCAGGGTGGAGAGTGAGGGATCCTTGGACACAGGCAGCAGCTAAGTCATTTAAGGTGTTTTGTTATTTTAGTTTAGGTTCAGGACATACCTCCTATCATTTCTGGGGAACTACAGGCCTATCAGTCTGACCTCAGTGACAGAGAAGGTCATGGAGCAGATCATCTTGAGTGCCACCATGTGGCACATACAGAACAACCAGGGGATCAGGTCCAGCCAGCATGAGTTTATGAAAGGAAGGTCCTGCTTGACTAACCTGGTCTCCTTCTATGACAGGGTGATCTGCTTGGTGGATGAGGGAAAAGCTGTAGATGTTGTCTACTTGTACATAAGTAAAGCCTTTGACACTGTTTCCCACAGCATTCTCTTGGAGAAACTGACTGCTCATGTCTTGGATTAGTGTACTCTTTGCTGGGTAACTGGCTAGATGGCCAAGCCCAGAGAGTTTTGAGGAATGGTGTGTTGGTTGCTGGTCACAGTTGGTGGCTGGTCACAAGTGGTGCTTCCCAGGGCTCAATACTGGGACCACTTTTGCTTAATATCTTTATCAATGATCTGGGTGAGGGGATTGCATGCAACTTCAGTAAGTTTGTAGACAACACCAATTGGGCAGGAGTGTTGACTTGCTTGAGGGTAGAAAGGCTCTTAAGAAGGGTCTGGACAGGCTGGATCACTGGGCCAAGGCCAATTATATGAGGTTTAACAAGGCACTTGCACTTGTCACAACAACCCCATCAAACATTAGAGGCTTGGGGAAGAATATCTGGAAAGCTGCCTGATGAAAAAGGACCTGGGAATGTTGGTTGACAGCCAGCTGAACATGATCCAGCAACGTGCCCAGGTGGCCAAGAAAGTCAATGGCATCCTGGCTTGTATCAGAAATAACGTGGCCAACAGGACTAGGGACATGATTGTCCCTCTGTACTTGGCACTAGTGAGGCTGCACCTTGAATACTGTGTTCACCTTTGGGCCCCTCGCTACAGGAAAGACATTGAGAAGATGCTGGAGTGTGTCCAAAGAAGGGCAACAAAGCTGGTTAAGGGTCTGGACCATAAGTCTTTTAAATTGTCTTTTACAGCAGGGGCCAGATTAAGTTCTAGTTGGGCTTAGGCCCTTCCAATTTTCTCCCTGTATAACCTCACAACATCTTTGAAGTCCATGTGAGTTACCTGCCACTCATCCCAAAGAGCATAAACTCTTCTTTTCCTGAGTTCCAGACAAAGCTCTCTGTTCAGCCCGGCTGGTCATCTTCTCTGTTGGCTCATCTTTTTGCTCCTGTGTGTTTAGAATTTCCTTCTTGAAGAATATCCAACTTTCCTGGACTTCTTTGCCCTTCAGGACTGCCTCTGAAGGGACTCTCTTAACCAGTCTCCTAAACAGGACAAAGTCTGCCCTCCAGAAGTCCAAGGTGGCAGTTCTGCTGAACCCTCTCCTTAATTCTCTGAGAATCGAAAACTCTTTCATTTCATGATCACTGTGCCCAAGACAGCTTCCAACCACCACATCACCCACTAGTCCTTCTCTATTCACAAACAGCAGGTCCAGCAGTGCACCTCCCCTGGTAGGCTCACTCACCAGCTGTGTCAGGAAGTTCTCTTCCACATACTCCAGGAACCTCTTGGACTGTTTCCTCTCTGCTGTGCTGTATTTTCAGCAGACATCTGGTAAGTTAAAGTCCCCCATGAGAACAAGGGCCAGCAACCACAAGATTTCTCCCAGCTGCTTATAGATATTTTGCCTGCCTCTTCATCCTGGTTGGGTGGTCCGTAACAGACTCCCACCAGGATATCTGCCTTGTTGGCCTTCCTCTTCTCTTTTGACAGCCACAATAGGAAAGACTTGGTTGTAGCTGGTCTGATCTGATTTGGAACTCATGCATGTGTGCTGTTTATACACACCAACCACAGGAAGCATGTCTGCACATACCTGCAAGAGTCCCATGCAAACAAAGTAACATTCCAGAAAACATCAGCCACAGGATCACAACAATGGAATTCAGTATTTTACCAAATTAGTTACTCCATCTCCTAAATCTTCAGCTTCAGTGTTTTACTGGCAAAAAATGGACAGTACACAGCAAGATTTCTCCTGTTGTGGAAAGAAGACTACTTTCCCCTTGGTATTCATGAAGTGTGCTTTGTTGATTGCACATTTATATCTAGCTTAGAACAACTGCCTTCTTTCTATGTTTCAAAGTGAATATTGAGTGTAGTAGTGTTTGTTATGATTACATCTGTACAGTTAGGGTTGTTTTTTTCAGATATATTAGAGACCTTAAGTATTATAAGATATATACAGCACACACTTAAAAATAGCCACATAATTTTATTTGCTAAAAATAATATTTACTATAGGTGATTTAACTGTTTTGATGTTATTGTGAGGAATCCATTCTTTAGTGCCTGGGGGAGAGAGGAAATTGCAATATTTTGGAGTTGATTTAACAATATATTTTTATTTATCATTCTTAGTTATTGACAAGTATGGACAGGCTGAAGTTTTGAGCACTATTTGTATAACTAAAAGATAAGAGCATTTGAAAAAAGCAAAAACAATAGCGGTAATTAATTGTAGAACCTTCAAAGGTCAAGCATCATAGCAAACATGACATTGTCAGAGAATGTAACTGATACTCAGTCATAGCAGCATACAAAAGTATCAGAAATTACAAAGAACAAAGCTCAAAATGGCACCAAATTATAGACATATTAGTAGTTCTTTCATTTCTACTATTGTAACCAAGGTATTGCCATTAAATTTAGGAGAAAATATTTTGATGTCCAAAATCACATCCCTTGATTAACTATGGTATGTTTAGAACCAGTTATTTCACTAAAACATCTTTAAGTTCTTAATAGTCTGAAGTGTTAAAGAAATCAATATTTTGAATCACACAACTAAAAATATTATTCGAAAGGCAGTCAAATGAAAATTACTTCCCATTTCACAGCATTATTTGTTCTGGATGGTATACCAATTTATTCTTCTACAGAAGAACATTCTGGAGATTTGACAGAAAAAGAAATAAGGGAAATTTTTTCATACTAAGCCTATCAGAAAATACAGAAGGCTAAAAAGCAGCACACCTAGGACAACTGTATTATAGCAGTGAATGACCACCATCAACCCCTTTTTGAAGCACAAAAATCAAAAATTCTACTTCTCTGAAAAAAACATTAACAAATTAATTTTGTTCATTAAGTCACAGGAATAAAATCATATCCTTTTACAAATTATTTTAATTGTATACCAACTGTCTTGTAAACAACATAAGTGATGTTTATATACTAAAGGCATATATACTTAGAAAATATAATGGTCAAAGTGAAGAAACTTTGCAAAAGACCCTCAGCACCTTTGCAACTTTCTTTTGGAGGAGGGCCACAAAATGCAGTATCTTCAAAACTGAAGTCTAATCTGAAATCAACTATATATAATTGAAACCTAGCTAGAAGAACTGAGGAGAACAGAAAAGGTTCAACATTAAAGTCACCAACTGGAAGTGTTAATACTATTAACTGTTATGCAATATTGCAACTTTATATTGATAAAATAAGCAGTAAACCTGTCATACTGAAATTTGGATTTCTTATAGTATGTAAAAACCCAAGGTTACTCACATACTGAGTAGTGAACACACTCTTTAAAGGTACACTTAAAAGTCTCCAATAAAGGGGAAGCATAACACCTGTTTGAATAGCAAGTAAAAAAGTCTTTTTATACCATTAAGTATATTGAGGAGGAAATATCAAATGCCTATAATTGCAACACCCTTTACATTCAGTGTGTGACTCCAAACACAAGGAAAGAAATCAGTGTACTGTACTAGTACTGTTTAAATAACATAAGATTATACATTGCAGCATAATTAATACTACTTATATACATTCCTAGTACATGCTGGTATATATGTTCTCAAACATATATACACACCCAGTCACAAGTGCACTTCACACATTCTCTCAAACCCCCATCCATTCGTTCCCACTCACAGTATCTAAAGGTAGATTGCTATGTTGTTTGGAGCTACCACTTATAAAAGTACATGCTAAAAGATCATGTCCACTGTAATCTCACAGCAACACTCAGAATGATCCCGCAAAACCCAGGAAAAGTTAGTGCACACACAAAATTAAGTTAAAAAAAGTCTTTGGAGTTCCAATGGCACAGTTAGCATAACAATCTCACAATTGTGAAGACTAATTATAAGCTTTATAATCAATTAAGTTGCACAGTGCAAAGAAACATCTGTTGACTCTTTTGTGTAAATGGGATGATGGAAGCCCCATGGATAGTTCATATATACATGTGACCAGGAGGTCAAACCAGATTTGTGCTCTCAGATTAGTCATTCTGAATCACGATGCACTTCTGAAGCATCAGCTCTGCAAATTGGGCAGGTACGATTTGCCTGTAAAACCAGAAATAAAAGAAAGTTTAATGAACTGACAAATACACTCCTTACAGTAACGGTGTCTGCAACCCAGAAATAAAATGGAATTGCCACTTACAGTGATCAAGAGTATCCAAATGGACACACACACATACACAAAAGATAAACTCAGCATGCACCTGTTTTCTGTTACTTTAGAGTATGTGAAAATGACCTACAAGTTTTGTAAACTCAAAAGAAAAATACAATGAGCAGAGAAACCCACCATCACTAGAGAAGCAAGACAGAGGTGGAAAAAAGTGCCCTATATTAGGGCATCCTAGTCTTTCTAGCTCTTTATTATGAATCACAGCTTTTTAGACTTTCACTACCCTGTTATCCCAGCAGAAGAGCAGAAGTCTATCATGCAGGCTTGGCCAAAATTTGAAAGCTGAGAGGGGTGGAGAAAAAGAAGGGTTTTTAGTAACAGACACAACACACAATCTGACTAAACAGTTCCAAAGCTGAACATGCAGAAAAGTTTTAAGTTTAGCCTTTTAGTGAAAAAGTTGTTGAGAATGCACCGATTCATAAAATAATTCATCTTGGAATGATCTTCAGATGGTCTCTAGTTCAGCCTCCAGCTCAAAGTAGGGTCACCTATAAGGCTAGACCCGGTTACTCAGGACTCTCTCCCATTAGGTCCAGAAAATAGGCTGCACAGCATCTCTGGTCCCCTGTTCAACTACTTGTTTTTGTGTATTTTATCAAATTAATTCCCCTGCACATCTTAACATAACTGGTGTAAAGGTGAATTAGGTGCACATAATGTATCATAGGCTGCAATGTATACCCTCTCTTAAACTTGCTATTCCTGCAGTAAAGCTAACGTTCTGTAACATAAGAGCTGCACAATGAACTACAATTATCATAAGAAATGTTAAATAGAAATATTCTAGCTGAAATGAGCCACATTTAGAAGAAAAGTATTTAGACCCTGAGCCTTCAGGGTGAATACAGGTCATGTTTTCAAGTTTTTCTTTAGAATTATGACTAAATCCTGCTTTAAAAAACAAGATTTCTCATATATTCCTTTGACTCAAGGACTTAGTATATCAATAAACAAACATGATAAAATTGAGAGCTGAAAAGACAGACAAGCAAAAAGGATACCTCCTCTCTTGTTAATTTTGTCCCATTCATTGTTTAGCCTCTTTTTTGTGAGTCTTCAGCCTTATGTAACATGGATTTTTTTCTGACTGTAGTCTAATATATAAATACATAATACATAATTCATAATTCAGTGGAAAATAGGTTTTCCCCTAGCTATCTCATATTGTCTGAAAAAGTCTTTCTGTGTAAGTTTTTATAACTATAGGACAGACAAAAACCCAAATTTCATATGTAGCTGTGTCAAAGTTTGCTTTGATGCCCTCTGTTGTTGCATTGCCAGCTTGTAATGGAATAGTAAGCTTTACTAAAATTTACCAATGATAATGTGTTCCCTTGAACAATTTATCAACATGGGAAGTGAATTTAAAGTGCAAACATTATTTTACCCCACTCCCTAAACAGTCTAAAACTTTGTGTTGACATAGTGTAACTGTACTCCCTTTAGGCTCAGATTACACAAATCTTTCAATTAAAGAGTAATCTGCCTAGTTGACACTGTTATGTTGATGTATTTTTTCTAAAGTCAGTCATCCTTTAGCCAATACTAGTGTTAAAAGTCAGCAATTTTCTAAGCTTGGTTAGAAGCATCAGCACAAAACTGCCTCACAAATATTACAGTTCATTTCAGATTACTAAAAAAAGAATGCCCCAAAACTGTTTTTTCTGCACTTTGCTGATCTCTAAGGGCTATTTTCACTACCCTTTGATTGCCAATTGAAAGTGCTTAATGTAACATAAGAACTGCCATACTGAGTCCAACCAAAGCTTCATTTAACCAAATACTCTGAACTGAACAGTGATCAACAGCAGGTACATAAGAAAGAGCATGCATGATAGAGTCATAGAATCATTAAGGTTGGAAAAGACCTCCAAGACCATCAAGTCCAACTGTTGACCAAATACCACCATGCCCACTAAACTGTATTGGGAAGTGTCATGTCTACTCCTTTTTGAACACTTTCAGGGATGGTGACACCACCACTTTCCTGGGGAGCCTGTTCCAATGCTTAACCACTGTTACAACCCACTCCAGAAGGCAGGAGTAACTTTTCGTTTTTGCTAATAAATCCCTTGCAGTGAATTAAAGTAAATCGATACTAGATGATCAGTGTTTATGGATATATATATAAGATTTATTTTAGAACAATTTGGTTGCAAAGGAAAACAGGTATGTAGCCGTTTTGGTTGTTATTATCTCTAGTAATATGGCAATATAAAAGCATAAAGATATCATCCAAGAAAATGTGTAAGGGAAGAGAAAGTAAGAAAGAGAGAGAGAGAAAGAGAAAGAATAAAAGTTTATAGTCACCACTCAGAGGTCTTCAAGAAATTTGATTGTTGTCGCTATTGTTGCTGTTGTCGCTGGTGTCTTGATCCATTGGGGAGTGGTGGGGGAAAGAAGCCCATGAAACAAAGTTTGGTGGGTTTATATACTCTCAGAGAACCTCCTGGTGCCTCCCCTGGGGGAGGGCTGTTTTTGCACAGTTATGCTTGTTTTGCAGAGAGCTGGAGGTTCTGGTTTTTGCAAAGTCATTTTAGGCTTGGGGGAGTGTGTGCTTCAGAGGCACCCCTGCTAAGAGCTGAGACCTTCTCCAGGGTAGTGGTTGGTGTGTGCACATGGGGGCCTCCTTTGACAGGGTCTGGCCCATAGGAGATAAGTTTCACACACCCAGAGAGTGCCACTGGTCTCCTTTAGATAGGCATCACACACCCAGAGAAGTATTACACACCCAGAGAGTCACTCCCCAAGCCTCCACAAAGTTAACAGTTTGTGGGCTAGGGCCTCCTCCCCTTAGCCTTTATCTTCACTCTCCTGGCTTCTTTGCACAGTTTTCTATAGTAGCAATGCTTTAAGGCAATTAAAAAAGTCAAATTCCTCACAACCACTCTCAGTGAGGAAATTTTTCCTAATATCCAACCTGAACCTCCCCTGACACAACTTGAGGCCATTTCCCCTTGTCCTATTGCTAGTTGCCTGGTATATTTCCCTGATACCTTCCCCTACCTTTCAGCAGTCTGTGGGTAAAGTGCTTTTTCAGCCAGATGCAATGTCTTTGCATCAACAACCCTGGAAGGAATTATTTTTAAAAAACTTAGCAACCTTCACAGAATTTCAGCATCCATCATGTCATGGGGTGCATGACACCTGATGGTCCTAATCCTCATTTCAGAAGAGGAAGCAAGCTTTGTTTACCTTCTCTCCATGCGACACATAGAATCATAGAATATCTCAAGTTTTAAGGGACCAATAAGAATCATTGAATCCAACTCCCTGCTCCTCTCAGGACTACCTAAAAGTAAATCATATGACTAAGAGCATTGTCCAGATGCTCCTTGAACTCTGACATGCTTACTGCTGTGATCACTTCCCTGGGGGGCCTATTCCAGTGACCGACCACCCTCTCAGTGAAGAACCTTTTACTAATGTCCAATCTGAACTTCCCCTGACACAGCTCCATTCCATTTCCTCATGTCCTATTGCTGGTCACCAGAGAGGAGATCAGCACATCCCCCTCTGCTGCCCTTGTTGAAGAATCACAGAATCAGTTAGGTTGAAAAATACCTCTAAGATCATTGAGTCCAACCTATGACCTAACACCACCATATCAACTAGACCATAGCACTAAATGCCACATCCAGTCTTTCCTTAAACACCTCCAGGAACAGTGACACCACCACCTCCCTGGGCAGCCCATTCCAATGTTTAATCACCCTTTGTATGAAGAAATTCCTCCTAATGCCCAACCTGAACTTGTCCTGGCACAGCTTGAGGCTATGTCCTTTCATCCTGTCAGCTAGTTACCTGGGAGAAGAGGATGACCCCCACCTTGCTACAACCTCCTTTCAGGTAGTTGACAAATCATTGTAGGGATGGGAATCACAGAGTCTCAGTTGGTGTGGTATTGTTGACGGTGCACTGTTCTGGTAGTGATCAGTACCTGTTGTTCTTTGACCCTCAGCAGTCCCACAGCAGAAGGGTCCTCTGAGAGACCAGCCACTCTGTCCCCAGCCTGTAGTGCTGCAGGGGATTGTTGTGGCCAAAGTGCAGGACCTGGCACTGGGCCTTATTGAATTTCATCCCATTGGGATCAGTCCATCTCTCCAGCCTATCCAGGTCCCTCTGCAGAGCCCTCCTGCCTTCCAGCAGGTCAACACTCCCTCCCAACTTGGTGTCATCTGCAAATTTGATAATGATGGACTCAATCCCCTTATCTAAATCATCAATAAAGATGTTTAACAGAACTGGGCCCAACACTGACCCCTGGGGGACACCACTAGTGACCGGCTGCCAGCTGGATTCAGCACCATTCACCACCACTCTCTGGGCCCAGCCATCCAGCCAGCTCTTAACCCTGCAGAGAGTGCACCTGTCCAAGCTGTGGGCTGCCAGCTTTTCCAGAAGTATGTTATGGGAGATGGTGTCAAAGGCTGTGCTGAAGTCCAGATAGACTACATCCACAGCCTTCCCTTCATCCACCAGCCAGGTTACCTGATCATAAAAGGAGATCAGGTTGGTCAGGCAGGACCTGCCCCTCCTAAATCCATGCTGGCTGGGTCTGATCCCCTGACCATCCTGTAGGTGCTGTGTGATTCCACTCAGGATGATCTGCTCCATAACCTTGCCAGGCACCGAGGTCAGGCTGACAGGCCTGTCGTTGCCTGGGTCCTCCTTGCAGCCCTTTTTGTGGATTGGCGTGACTTGCCAACTTCCAATCATCTGGGACCTCCCCAGAGAGCCAGGACTGTTGGAAGATGATGGAGAGCCGTTTGGCAAGCTCTTCTGCCAGCTCCCTCATTACCCTAGGATGGATCCCATCTGGTCCCATAGACTTGTGAGGATCCAGGTGGCTCAGTAAGTCACTATTTCCTCATGGAATACAGGGTGGCCATTCAGCTTCCTGTCTCTGTCTACCATCTCCAGAGGCCAGTTGTCCTGAGGGCCACCTGTCTTACTGGTAAAATCTGAGGCAAAGTAGGTGTTAAGTACCTCAGCCTTCTCCTCATCTCTGTTAACTATGTTTCCCTCCAAGTCCAACAAAGAATGGAGGTTTTCCTTGCCCCTCCTTTTATTATTAATGTATTTATAGAAACACTTATTGTTATCCCTAACAAAAGTAGCCAAATTGACTTCAAATTGTGCTTTTGTCTCTCTTAATTTTCTTTCTGCATGGCCTAGCTATATTCCTAAATTCTTCATGAGTAGCCAGCCCTTTTTTCCACAGTCAATAAGCTTTCTTTTTCCCCCTGATTTCCTTCAGAATCTTCCTGTTTAACCAAGTCGGTCGTCTTCCCCTCCAGGTAGCCTTTCAGCACACTGGTACAGCCTGTTCCTGTGCACTCAAGACTTCCTTCTTGAAGCACGTCCATCCCTCCTGGACCCCTTTGTTTTCAAGGGTTTTTTCCCAGGGTATGCTCTGAACCAGTCTTCTGAATAGGCCAAAATCTGCCCTACGGAAGTCTTCATATCCTCTCTGTGGTCATGCAGGTAAAACCACAGGTTACCTTCTGGCATGTAGCCTCTCTCTCGAGCAGGGAGGCACTTGCTCCTAATAACAGAGATTCTGTTCTATACTGATGGGGCATGGGACAATTCCTCTTTAAATTGCTGAAGGTCTTTGGACAGTCTTTCCATGGATGAGATACAGGCCTGTAGCGGGGAAGAGATACTTTCCTCATATAATCTGAGTTTTGTAACCAAATTTTCCACTCTTTGTTCTTCTTTCCATAACATCGCTGCCAATGACAATGGCACACTCTGCACAAACTTCCACCACATGGATTATGTGTATTGGATCTACAGGAGACTGCTCCTTATTTGAATCCCTATAGATTACCTCCAGCACAGCTAATTCTTTCAGGTACTGGATACCTTGCTCAGTGGCATTCCACTTTTCTTGGTGTATTAAAAGATCATCCTTGAAAAGACACCTTTTCCTCACGCTTGATAGAAGTTGCCTCCAGAGGCTGAGAGTTTCTGTCCTCTTCCCAATCCCCTTGTCAATGCCCACATCCTGTGACAGGGATCCCAGTTGCTTGGCTTCACTACCATCTAGTTTCATATCGCGGGCCACAATATCCCAGCATCAGAGCAGCCAGGTCACCAGGGGCTCACTTGACTGGTGACTGAAATCTTTTCGTATATCTCG
>JAWWTY010000082.1:1877101-1897142 GCA_035222235.1 Margarornis squamiger | reverse complement strand
TGTTTATGTATAATCGCCGCCAATTAGGTTAATGCACGTACCTTTGGAAATAGTATAATAGTATGAGTGCTGTGGAATTAAACGAAGCTTTGCTGTTAACTCATGTTGAGTCGTCTGCACTGCTTCAGCGCCTGCCTCCGCGAAACATGACAATATCCACCTGAGGGTGTTAAGAGGTAGCTGACCTTGCCAACTTTGTTGAGAGGCCACTCTCCATAATCTTTGAGAAGTCCTGTAGATCAGGGGACATCCCAGAAGACTGAAATAAGGCTAACATCACCACTATCTACAAGAAGAGCCTAAAGGAGGATCCAGGAAGTTATAGGCCCATCAGTCTTACTTCAGTCCCTGGGAAAGTTATGGAACAAATCCTCCTGGAGATTATCACAAGTCAGATGAAACACGTGATTTGGAAAAGCCAGCACAAGGGCAAATCATCCTTGACAAACCTGATTGCCTTCTACAACAAAGTAACCTGCTCAGTTGATGTGGGACAAGCAATGGACACTGTCTACCTGTATTTCTCCAAGGCTTTCAATACATTTTCCCACAGTCTCCTCCTAGAGAAACTGATGTGTTATGGTCTAGACAAGTGGTCTGTGCAGTGGGTGGGGAACTGGCTGACAGGCCGCACCCAGAGGATGGTGGTGAATAGCTTCTTTTCAAAATGGCAACCTGTCACAAGTGGGCCCTGCCAAGGATCGATATTGGCCCCAATGCTGTTTAATATCTTCATAAGTGATCTGGTGGATGGGATCAAGTGTACCCTGATGAAGTTTGCCAATGATACCAAACCGAGTGGGGAAGCAGACACTTCAGAAGGGAGAGCCACCCTGCAGAAAGACCTGGATAGGCTAGAAGAGTGGGCTAACAAGAACCTTATGAAGTTCAACAAAGACAAATGTAAGATCTTGCACCTGGGACAACATAATCCAGGAGTGCAGCACAGGCTGGGATCTACCTGGCTGGGGAGCAGCTCTGTGGAAAGGGACCTGGGGGTCCCAGTGGACAACGAGTTCAATATGAATGAACAGTGAGCTGCTGTGGCAGAGAGCCAACAGAATGCTGGGTTACATCAACAAGGGCATCACCATCAGAGATAAAGTAGTCATTATCCCACTCTACTCAGCACCTTGTCAGGCCACACCTGGAATACTGTGTTAAGTTTTGATCCCTGTTATATGAAAAAGATGTGGATAGGCTAGAGAGGGGCCACAAAGATCATCAAAGAACTGTGAAGTCTGCCATATGAGGAAAGGCTGAGAGAACTTGGCTTTGAGAAAAGAAAGCTTAGGGGGAGACCTTATCACCAGTATTGAAAGGGTGGTGACAAAGAAAATAGAGACTCCTTTTTTACATGGAAAAGAGGAGAGGGGGTAATGGGTCCAAGTTACTCCTGGGGAGATTCCAATTGGATACAAGAGGAAAATTTTTCACAATGAAAACATTCAGGTACACCATGTCAATTCACCACCAGAAAACATCTCTTTCTAGCACTTTGCTTATGCAGATGTAACTTCACTGGCATATATATGTACTTGGCTTTTTATTTTTGTTTCACTTGTCTAGTGCTGACCTAGTAAAAATTTAACATAGTTATTACTTCTTAGTATCACCTAAGCAGGGCCCAGATTCACCCTGTCTCAGGACTTAATTGTAGCCAATTTTTTTTGCTACAGTATTTTAGTTAATGTATTCGTGAAAGAAAAACACAATTCTCCTCCCTCAGCTTCCCCACATTTTACTACAAACACAAAATTACTGGCACGCTAAGGGGTAAAAAACAGTAATGGAGAGCAGCTTTCTTTTCTCCCTAACATAGATACATTAAGCAACCCTTAGTTATTAAAAATTAATATAAATCACTATTCCCTGTCAGGGAATTACCTATGACCCTCTACCATATGAGCAGTAATTCAGATTAAACCCCAGTAATTCAGATACTAACCCTAGGAAGAAGGAAGGAGTTATTTAAGAAAAGGTACACAGTGACACACGTGTTTAAAAAAAAACACCCACAAAAACCCCACAAACTTTATATCTATCATCTCCTTACAAATGGGGGGAGAATTAAAGAAGAAGCAATTTCAAAATTTCACTTTAAATGCTACTACATTCATTTTGAATTTCTGCAATTTTCACACAATTCAAAAAATGGTACAAAGCAGCATTATGAGCTATCACAGCTGAAGCCAAGCACCTCAAAAACACAGTCTTAGTCCTCAAACAACAAATTTGCCTGCTGGTGAGTGATGCTCCATGAGAACAGTTTATTTTGACATTGGTATTAATGCCCTCTCCAACCTTCCCCCAACACACTACCCCCCTTAGTGGTGTCAGTGCAGTCTGTAGAAGAAACAGATTCAGCTTTTAAAAAACATCCTACCAACTTACAGACCCCACAAAACAGTGTAACAAGTGAGCACAATTGAACAGGTTAATATTTCTTAAGACTGCTGTCCTGAAACAAAGTATACACCAGTTCAAAACAATACAGAATTTAGGAAAAATAAAGAAATAAATTTAAAATATAAAGGGTTTTTATTTTGGGTTTTTTTTCCATTTTAGTACCTGCATAAACATTCCACAGTGCATGACAGACTTCAGTTGCTTTTCCAAGTGCTTAAAATGCTACATAGTCTAATACCTTTTCACTGTTCTTTAAGGAAGATTATTGACATAGAAAAAAAACCAAAACCCAAACCTAAAAAACCAAAGCTACTCTAGAACTCATTACACTACATCTGTCAGCATCACTCTAAGTTCAGAGAACCTGTTTGCCATAGCTTTAAAAATCTAATTGAGCTTTTAAAGCTTGTAGGAAAAAAACATACAAGATATATGCTTATACACATTTTTAGCAGCTCAGATGACATTTTCTTGATCCACTAAAATGAATACTGTAATAGCTATTATAGGGCAAAGTCAGTCATAATCAGCTTGAGAAAAGTTCACATTCTTTTGAGAACTTGAAAGACAAGCAATCTCTTACTCCAACAACTTCTATCAACAGCATGTCAGAAGAGGTCTAATCTTTCTTGAGGTTGAAAAGGAAAAGATATACAGTTTAAGACATCATGTACATTTTCTAGAAATAATCACTGCAAGTTATCATTGCTAACCAAGTTTCAAGAGAAAGCATTTCAGGCTATACCAAAATTTGACTTTTAGAACAGCTGTTCCATTAGGGGAAAGAGAAAACACATCCCCCCAGAAAAACAAAACACATTTTCATGATAGCAAAACTGTTTCCTTTCATCCTTTTATTAAAAGACTCAATCTAAGTTCTATAATATAGGCATTTAAATGGCAAATTCATGGAAAAAATAGCTGTGAGGTACTCACATTTTAACATCCTTGTCACATTTTCTTTTCCTCCTTTGCCTATGGGCTGCTTTGATTTTCCCTGCATTATCTGTGGTGTAGCATACAAGCAATTCCTCCTCTAACTGAAGAGCTTTAAATATTATCTGATGCTGTCCAGCTAGGGACTTGTGTTGGTTTTGGCTGGGGTAAATTCCTTCATAGTAGCTAATATGAAGCTATGTTTTGGATTTTGTGACCAAAACAGTGTTGATAATTCAGCAATATATTTGTCATTGCTGAGTAGTGCTTACACAGAGTCAAGGCCTTTTCTGCTTCTAGTACCATCCCACCAGTGGAAATGCACAAAAAGTTGGGAGGGGACACAGCCAGGACAGCTGACCCCAACTGACCAAAGGAATATTTCATACCATATGACATCATGCTCAGCAGATAAAGCTGGGGGAAGAAGGAGGAAGGGAGGACATTCAGAATGATGGTGTTCTGTATTCCCAAGTCTCCATTACCCATTATGGAGTCCTGCTTTCCTGGGGATAGCTTAACACCTCCCTGCCCATGGGAAATGGTGAATGAATTCCTTGTTTTGCTTTGCTTGTGTACATGGCTCTTCTTTCCTTATTAAACTGTCTTTATCTCAACCCACAAGTTTTCTCACTTTTACCCTTCCAGGGGGAAGTGAGTGAGCAGCTGTGTGGTGCTTGCTTGCCAGCTAGGGTTAAACCATGACAGTCCTTTTTGGCACCACACGTAGTGCTTGAAGGGTTTATGATAATGACAGATTGACTAGGATGTGCTAGACAGAATTTATAGCTGTTATTGCTGTTTAGCTATTAATTGACAGGATCCTGTGCTTGCTGTGGTGCTTGTCTCACTGTATATTAGTCTACTGCTCATTAGTGGCTGCTTTTTCACAGAATTATAAACATTTAGGTTGGAAAAGACTTCAAAGATCATTGAGTCCAACCATTAACCCAGCACTGCCTAGTCCATCACTAAACCATGTCCCTAAGGGCCACATCTACACGTCTTTTAAATACCTCCAGGGATGGTGACTCAACCACTTCCCTGGGCAGCCTCTTCCAATGCTTGACAACCCTTTCCATGAAAATTTTTTTTCTAATATTAATCTAAACCTCCTCTGACAGAACTTGAGGCCATTTCCTCTCATCCTGTCAATTGTTACTAGGGAAAGAGACCAACACCCTCCTTATTACAACCTCCTTTCAAGTAGTTGTAGAGAGCAATAAGGTCTCCCTTGAGACTCCTTTTCTCCAGGCTAAAACACCCCCAGCTCCCTCAGCCTCTCCTCATAAGATTTGTGCTCCAGACCCTTCACCAGCTTCATTGTCCTTCTCTGGACATGCTCCAGCACCTCCATGTGTTTCTTGTAATGAGGGGGTCCAAAACTGAACACAGGATTCGAAGTTTGGCCTCACTAGTGCTGAGTACAGGGGAATGATTCCTTCCCTAGTCCAGCTGGTCACAGTCTGATACAAGCCAGGATGCCATTGACCTTGGCCACCTGGGCACACTGCTGGCTCACGTTCAGTCAACCAGCATCCCCAGATCCTTTTCCCCTGGGCTGCTTTCCAGCCCTTCTTTCCCCATCCTGTAGCGATGCATGGGGTTGTTGTGACTGAAGTGCAGGACCCAGCACTGCCTTATTGAACCTTGTATTGTTGGCCTTGGCCCATCAATCCAACCTGTCCAGATCCCTCTGTAGAACCTTGCTACATTCAAGAAGATCAACATACTGCCCATCTTGGTGTCGTCTGCAAATTTACTGAAGGTGCACTTGATCCCCTCGTCCAGATCATTGATAAAGATATTAAACAGGACTGGCCCCAATACTGATCCCTGGGGAACACCACTTGTTACCAGCCACCAACTGGATGTAACTCCCTTCACCACAGCTCTCTGGGCCCAACCATCCAGCCAGTTTTCTACCCAGCAAAGTGTACACCAATCCAAGCCATTGAGCAGCCAGTTTCTCCAGGAGAATGCTATGGCAAACAGTGTCAAAGGCTTTATTAAAGTACAGGTAGACAACATCCACAGCCTTTCCCTCACCCACTAAGTGGGTCACCCTGTCAAAGGAGACCAGGCTACTCAAGCGGGACCTGCCTTTCATAAGCCCATGCTGTCTGGGCCTGATCACCTGGTTGCATCTGACAAGATAGCACTCAAGATGATTTGCTCTATTACCTTCTCCAGCAGCAAGGTAAGACTGACAGGTCTGTAGTTCCCTGGATCTTCCTTTTGGCCCTTCTTGTAGATGGACATCACATTTGCTACCTTCCAGTCAACTGAGACCTCCTTGGATAGCCAGGACTGCTGATAAATGGTTGAAAGTGGCTTGGCAAGCTCTTCTGCCAGTTCCCTCAGTACTCTTGGATGGATCCCATCTGGCCCCATAGACAAGTAGTGTAGCAGGTCACTGACCATTTCCCCTTGGACTATGGTGGCTTCATTCTGCTCCCCATCCCTGTCAGGGGGCTGAGTACCCAGAGAACAACTGGTCTTGCTATTAAAGACTGAGACAAAGAAGGTATTAAGTATCACAGCCTTTTCCTCATCCTTTGTTACTATGTTTTCCCTTGCATCCAATAAAAGATGGAGATTCTCCTTAGCCCTCCTTTTGTTGCTGATGTATTTATAGAAACACTGTTGCTTTTTATGGCAGTGGCCAGATTAAGTTCTAGTTAGGCTTTGGCCTTTCCAATTTTCTCCCTGCATAACTTCACAACATCCTTGTAGTTCCCCTGAATTCCCTGCCTCTTCTTCCAAAGGTCATAAACTCTCTTTCTTTTTTAACCCCAGAGTTCAGCCAAAGCTGTCTGTTCAGCCAGGATGGTCTTCTTCCCCACCAGCTTGTATTTCAGAACATAGGAATGGCCTGCTCCTGAGCCTTTAAAATTTCCTTCAAGAACGTTCAGCCTTCCTGGACTCCTCTGCCCTTCAGGACTGCCTCCCAAGGGACTGTCAATCAGGCCCCTAAACAGCACAAAACCTTCCCTCTGCAATTCCAAGGTGGCAGTTCTGCTGATCCCCATACTTACTTCTCCAAGAATCAAAAACTCTTATCATTTTGTGATTGCTGTGCCCAAGACGGCCTCCAACCATCACATCACCTGCAAGTCCTTCTCTGTTCACATATAACAGGTCCAGTGAGGTGCCTTCCCTAATTGGCTCACTCACCAACTGTGTCAGAAAGTTCTCTTCCAAACACTCCAGGTACCTACTAGACTGTTTTCTCTTCACTGCATTGTATTTCCAGCAGACATCTGGTAAGTTACAATCCCACGTGAGAACAAGGGCTAGTGATCCTCAGACTTCTCCCAGCTGTTTATAGCATATTTCATTTGCCTCTTCATCCTATAACAGACTCCCACCAGGATATCTGCCTTTTTGGCCTTTCCCCTTAATACTGACATTTAAACACTCAACCCTATCAGTGCCATCATTAAGCTCTAGACAATCAAAATAGTCCCTAACATACAGGGCTACCCCACCACCTCTCCTTCCTTGCCTATCCCTTCCAAAGTGTTTACAGCCATCCATTGCAGCACTCCAGTCATGCAAGTCATCCCACCATGTCTCCATGATGGCAACTATGTCATAGTCTTCCAGCTGTACAATGGCTTCCAGCTCCTCCTGTTTCTCTCCCATGCTACGTGCATTGGTGTAGATGCACTTCAGTTGGGCCATTGATCCTGACACTGTTTTGGGGGGGCAGAAGCCCTAATTCCTATGTGACCACTCAGGTGCATCTGTAGTTTATAACACATCAATAACCCTTGTGTCTGCTGCCACATGGATCTCCATCCCCTACCTCCACTAAGACAGCAGACCAAAGGACCTCACTAGTTCCTCAAACATTGGCATGCTGCCTCTAGGCTTATCTCTAGTGAGTGGGTTTATCCCTTTCCCCCTTCAGTCTAGTTTAAAGCTCTCTCAATGAGCCCTGCTAACTCCTATGCAAATATCTTTTCCCCCCTTTGAGACAGATGTACCTGAAGTGCTGAGGCCTGAACAACAGGCCCCAAGTCAGAGTTGACCTCTAGATGAGCCTTCCAACCTAATGTTATATTTAGCCATGTATCCGCTTATTAGCCAAAATTATGCATAATCCTTAGTAACATATGTAATATGATAAGACTATACCTGTGTAAACATGTATGCTTGTTAGTAAGATATATTAGTATCTGCTTATTAGTGAAGATTAGTATCTGCTCATTAATGAGATATGAATGTATTCATCTTTCTGTATTTAGAAACTAGTCAAGTTCATGGAAGTAGATGGCTGGCCTTGTTTGACAGTAGATGGTCCAAATTGACTCCCTTGATTTTCCTCTGAGCCCTGGCCAGGCTTTGGATGAAACCCAAGGAGAGAAGGAAGTCAGATGTTTTCCACACTAAGTGATTATGTAAGCTTGTTTGTTTAACAGTATAAAAGCTGGACCCTTTTCACAGCAAATACAGAGGCCTCACCTACGAGTGGACACACTGAATAGGATTTCCCAGTTACTGGGAGTGGTTCTCCAACCCTTCGCTGTGATCAGGGGCTCCCCAGCTGACGTGTGGGTCTGGATGATAATGGTAATGTATTAAAGGGTAACTGCTGATGTATCTTTCTTAATCACTATAGATACTCTTTGTAGTAATGATTAGGTGCATTGCTAAGCTTATCCTTTTATAATTCTTTGCTTCTTTTGTAATTTTTTGCTGGTTTGCACTACAGCAAATTTATACACTTATTCTTTAAAGTTGGTGTCTGTGTTTCTTGTGCTGACCCTCATCCCCTGGCAAAATAGTACTTCATCTGTCTCACTCAGACCTGATGTCATTCAGACCAACCCATGATCAAAGAACCCATAATTCTGCCAGTGACACCAGGCTTGGAGCCAGGTATTGATCTGCTGGATCTTCCTGTTTCTTCCCTCATCATTCCTTGTGACTGGAAGGATAGAGGAGAATATTGTTTGTGCTCCTGATCCTTTAACCAGTCATCCCAAGGCCCTGAAATCTCTTTTGATTGCCCTTGGACTTCTTGTTGCAACTTCCTCACTGCCTACCTGAAAAATCAATAATGGATAATCATCTGAAGGCCATACCAGGGTAGGAAGCTTTCTCTTCACGTCTTTAACCTGGGTCGCAGGAAGGCAGCAGACTTCCCTAAGAAGTGGGTCTGGTCTGCATATGGGATCTTCTGTTCCTTTCATAAGAGTGTCTCCTATGACAACAACCTGTTTACTTTTCTTTATGGAAGCAGTTTTGATGCAGGGCATAGGCTGACAACCCCAGCAACACCTCTGTGCTAGATGAACTATTGTCCTCATTACTGTTCAGCTCCACTTGCAGAGCCTCATATCTATTATGCCAGGGCACCTGGGAAAGTGGGGCAGTCACAGAGGAGACATGCCTGCTGTGCCAGGCAGGCATTTGTCTCCACTGGCCCCTATCCCTTATGTCACCTTGTTAAGTTGGGAGGAGAGAGGATAGAGGGTCCTCTATATCACATACCTTGTCTGTGGGTCAGGCCTGTCCCAGGGAAGGTAGAGTGCAATTTCAGTAGTCTCTCTCTCACATACACTCCCTGATACTCCTCAACCTACTCACTTCCTGCCAGAGCTCTGTCACTAAGTGGAGGAGTTTCTCTACCTGGGTGCACCTCCCACAGGCATGCTCACTACTGACATCTGGTACTGGCATAAGAGCAGGGCACACTCTGCAGCTTGACACATCTTCCCACTGGAGCTGTCTGGGCAGCTGTGTCAGTCATGGTGGGTGCAGAGCTTAGAGGGGCCATGGCTTTCTGCTGGGTAGATACCATTGCTCTCTGGAGCACCTCAAAGCATGTAGCCATGGATGAGCCCACAAAAGAGCAGGTACACCCCTGGAGGGCCTGCAGCCATGGGTAAGGAAAGCTATGCTGGAGCAGGTACACCCCTAGGGGACTGCAGTCTGTAGATAAGTCCAAGCCAGAGTCCAAGCAAGGGGAGGAGTTCATTGCAATATTAAACCCTAGAACCTGGTCCAAAGGGACCAGTGGCAGAGACTGTAGCAGAAATACCTTTAAAATGTTGCAACCAATTATTTGAATCACCTGTTATGGCAATTACTATAGCAGGAACCACCTTAACCAATGGAGGAGAAGCCTTACAAGAATATAGAATAAAGATGTTGTTAATATGATGTATACCAAAAGGGAATATTCAGTATTTGCTGTTGAATAGCGTTTCTGCTCTTTTAGATACTTAATTCTGTTAACCAAAACAGAATTCCTGCATTTGTAAGTCACTCTTTCAAAAATGTGTCATAAGCCTTCCTCTCTGTGCTTCAAATAATTTTTATATTGTTTATGTATTATATATATAAAACCCAGTAAAATTAAAACAGCATTATTTGATAAAATATATTCTTGAATAAGAAACCATAAATTATATACACTGTACTTTGTTCAATTGGAAAAAAAACACAAACAAAACAACCAAACCCAAACCCAACAACACTAAACAAAGACAGGAATGCATGAGACTATACAAAACAGCTACAGGAGCATCACAGGACCATGAAAAAAAGAAGCAAAAGTGATGGATAAAGCAAGAATGGCTTCTTTCAACCTACTGAAGTGAGACTACTTGACTATGCAAACAAATCACTGCAGTGATGCTGGAGTTAACTGACAGTGCTAACCTGCTGTAGTAGGCATGAAGGAATATATATTGAGTGAATAGCATGCTCTCAGGATGGGATTTCTACATGAAAAATTATCATCTCATGTATGTTGGCAAACCAATGTAAAGTCTACAAACTACATCTTCCACAATATCTAGTAAAGAAACTTCTCACATCCCTAGCCCTTGAGTCAAATAGTTGCATTTGTACAGCAGCAGATGTGAAATCTGATTTGGTATGAAAGTTTGATGCTGTCTCTGGATATTCTCAATATAGTCAAGAGCAATTTGAGAACCACAAAAACAATATTTATTTTCAAACTATTTTGCAAGAAAAGCAAGATACCTTACTATCAAGAGATAATTGTTACATGTTTGCACCTGTTAATTTTTCAAACCCCAATTGTGGTGGTGCTTCCCCTCCCTCCTCTAGTTGCACTATGATCTCAGAAATGCTCAGTTAGGCCTTGGCCTTGATGAACAGCACCTGGGCTGAGCTCCTCTTGAGCTTATCAGAAACACTGTCTGTTCCCAGGAACTAGTGCTGTCTAAGGAGCTCCAAATAACAACTCAAGTGGAATAACATTTTTGTTATTGAAATTTCAAAGAAAGTTACTGATCCAAATTGGGGCCAGGATGGAAAATTACTATGACTAAAGCCAACTCTCTTGTGACCCTATAAACAGCGGTCCAAAATGAGACCCTTTGAGCTCTCCTGGCCTGCAGCAGGCTGTGACCAGCAACCTCCCTCTGAGTGGGACAGCTCTCAGAGCCAGCGAACTCTCAAGTTTGCTATGCTTGGAGGATTGTCAAATGACGATGATGAATCCTGGGCTGATAGCCCCCCACTCCTCAAGACTCAACCCTTCACCCATTGAGAAGATGCAAAGGCATCCGATGTGAGCATTTCACTGAATTCGAGGGGAATTTTTCACAGATATATACCCTGTATATACTTCTTTAGGTCTGTGTGTGTGCAAGTATGAACGTGCTATAGCAAATGTACTAGGAATGTTGCTGTCCTAGATTCTTAAGTACTTTAGATTTGTAAGTAAGTTAGGCCTATAAGTGAGTTACTGTTGTGTTTATAGTAAGTTCTATAGAATCTCTTGGTAAATTGTTTAAATTAGGCTATTAAGTGCTGTTAAGTTTAAGTACTGTTAAAACCTTTAGGCCTAAACTGTTGGTCAGGTCTGGGGCTCAGTTTGGCAAGGGGGTCCACTCTGAACCTTGTGACTCAACAGGAGGGTCTTCCTTATTCCTTTTTATCCTTACCCTTTTCCATCCCCGGCCTCTATGTAGATGATTTTTTTGTCCATTTTAGCTTTAGATTTTAGTCCGATTTTTCTCTGTGTGCTTTAACCATCTAGTAAATAGTAGAGTAAACCTTACCAACAAACTTTGTCATGCTTTAACATTAAGCCTGCTTTTGCTGATACCTTTGCTGGTGATTCTTTGAGTGACCTAGAACACTCATTTGTGACAAATATCTATGGAATAAAATCAGAGTATGCTTTGGGAAGGTGACAGGAGACACAGACTTAAAGAAAAACATCACTGGCAAACATTAAAAACAAGTGTTCTGTTACAGAGTCACAAGTTCTTAGGTTTAGCTTTGCTAGTTTACTTAAAACAAGGTCCCCCTGATCAGAACACACAAGTAGGAACAGTCGGCTAATTTATACAAGGCACTAGGAAGAGAAACTTCAAGACAGACAGTTACCCAAGCCATGCTACAAAAGCACTGTTAGAGCATTTAGACTCCAGTATAAGGTCTAGGTTGATAAAGGACCAAAGAGAAGATAATTTATCACTGATGATTTAGAGGGCATTCATTACACTAAACTGCCTTAACAATCCTCCAATTTAAAAACAACAGGAAATAGAACATCAATTTGAGCAAAATAAAAGTTTAACCCATTAAACCCAGAAAAGATGAATTTCAGCAAGGTCTTTGAAAAGCATCTGAGATGACAGTTCACCCTATTTTAATAAAACAGAGGTCCGAGGAAGGTCATGTATTTGAAGAGCTCCTTTCAGAATGAATAGAAGTAACAGACACTAAATGCCAAACTATTAAAACTGAAAGTTCATAGGTAAGTTTATTTAGGCAAATACAATTAAAGTGGGCTTTTTTTTTTATTAAAGGAAACTGAACTACTCAATCTGATTTAGACGTGTAAAAGACATTCATCTTATTAATCACCACTAATATAAAGCAAAGGGAACAAAGAGTATTAAGTTCAGGCTACCAAGAAGTATTATTTCCTGTCATCTCTTCTGAAGCATGCACTTGATTCCCTTTTCCTGACTTAGACTGACAACTCAAATTCATTTCTTGCCAATTAAAGTAGAATGGTGAGACACAAAGACAAAAATAAAATTTCATTTCCATTTCAGGGGTGGGGAGAAAATCATAGAATGGTTTTGGTTGGAAGGGACCTTAGAGATCTAGTTCTAACCCCCCTGTGGAATGGGAGGTTGCAGTCAGTTCTTAAGAGCTTATCTGTCACTCCTTCCTCCTCACACTTTTCTCCTGCTCCATCATAGGATCTCTCCCACAGGATAGTCCTTCACAAACTGCTCCATCATGAATCCTCTCCACGGGGTACAGTCCTTCAGGAATGGACTGTTCCAGTGTGGGTCCCCTAGGGGCTGCAATTCCTGACAGAAAACCTCCTCTCTGAAGGCATGCTCTCTAGAGGCTGCAGCTTCCTTCAGGACACATCCACCTGCTCTGGCATAGAGCCCTCCATGAGCTGCAGGGTGGATATCTGCTCTGGAGTGGTCTTCTCTCCACAGACTGTAGGGAAATCTCTGCTCCAATACCTGGAATACCTCCTACCCCTCCTTCACTGACCTAGGTGTCTGCAAAGCTCTTTCTCTTGCATTTTCCCCCTCATTCCTCCTTCTCTCACACACACTCTGCTGCACAGCATTTCATCCTTTCTTAAATGTTATGACAGAGGCTCCCCAGCTTCACTGATTGGCTCCTGTTTGGCCAGTGGCAAATCTATTTTGGAGCCAGTTGGAACTGGCTTTGTCCAGCACAGCAGCAGCCCCTGGTCTCTTCTGATGGAGGCTGCCCCTACAGTCTCCTCACTACCAAAACCTCACCACATAAACCAAATATAACTCTCTCTATACATACACACTTTTTTTCCCCTAATTTGTATTACCTACTTCTACCAAAAAGAAACCAATAGATGAAAATACTTCCGTAATTATACTTGTGGAATCTTTGTTTTAACTTCCCCTTAGGTTTCTTGAAAGAAGGAACTTAGAATAGTGGCTTTCAATTTATCTTTTTAATCTTCTGTGGAAGGTACGAGTTAATACAGCAAATTCAAGCCTGCTAACAAAGAGCTGGCTTTACTTAATTATCTTTTGTGGTCCACAGACTATTAAATCAGCAAAGCAAATTCAATCCACAGAAATTAGTGTCTTGCATTAACATCAGCTTTTAAGAACATAAAAAATGGTAAGGGACCTTGATGCAAGAAGCCACTTTCTGCTTCCTGGAAAAAGGAAGTACAATTGAACCCCAGCCAGCTACTTTCCAGATAAGTTTTACTGAGCATACCCTTTTTTACCTACAGAAAAGTAAGGTCTGTTCAAGAGTTCCCTGATAGCAAACGGCAAGCACACAAATAGGTTTTCCAGGATCTGTTTGAATCAGCATAATACAAGCATAAGGGAAAAAAGTTTAACATTTTAAAACTTTTTTAAAGCTTTAAATTGTGCTCAGCAACACATTTAAGATGCAAAACAAAGTCTTACTTCACAGGTAACTATCATGTTTTAAGTAATTTGCATCTTCCTGATATTTGCTTATAATAAAGTTGTCTGAATACTTTTTTGATATTTAGTTGGTTTAGTCTTGAGAATTGCTACAGCTGTTGAGTAACTTTGATATACTGGTATTTACAAGTGGTCATAGTTTGATATGCAGTATTATTCCTACATTATCTTTAGCTAGGTAGCTCATTTGAAATAGTAAAAAACTTCCTAAATACAAAGTCATCAGAGTTGTCCCCAGTAAGTTAATGTTTATTGGGGGTCTTAGTTATAACTCTCTAAAAGTTCAGAAGACTAGCTTTAGTCACACCGTTTTATTTTGTTCATGTTCCTCTACTCAACTGACAAAGCTTATTATTGGGTTTGGTTGGGGTTTTTTGGTGGTTTTTTTTGTTTGGTTGGTTTGGTTTTGGGGTTTTTCTTTTTAATATAAGTAATCAAGAATATTTTGCCACTTACTAGAGGAAACCCAAAATTTGTTTACTAATTAAACAAGTACCATCCTTACTGGAAGTAAAAATCTAACAACAACAAAAAAAGCATACAAATTATTCACAAGATTCAAAGTTTACTGACTTTCTAGAATATTTCTAGGTATAACATCAAAGCTTAATATTAACAACTTTTTTTGTATTTTTTAAAGTTTCTTTAGTTTTACTGTTCATAGGTTTCCTACAAATTTACACCTAATATTATCTAAACTCTTCCCCCTTCCTCCCACCCCATTACTCACCATGCTACATGCAAGCTTAATGGCCACCATGTGCTGAATTATCAGCTGGCTATTATCATCTTGGATTTTTTTCACTTGGGGCAATAATTTAATCTATCCACTCTACCCAACTGGCTGTTTTCATAAAGCCCACAGAATTCAGTTTTCTTTATAACCTCTGACTCATGAAATCAACTAACAGGTTCAACAGGCTGTGATCAGAAAGAGGAGGAGACAGACAAGACAGATGGGTAGACTGACAGCATGATCACAACAGCTTCTATTTGTAAGTTTGCCTTGCCTTCTTAAATCTGAAGCATTCATCATATTCCCAGTTTTAGAAATATTAACTTCCTAGTGCAGTAGATACTTGTTCAACTTAGCAGTGTTCTAGAATAAGAATTCAATTCCACCCCTGCAAGTTCACTGTTATCCTTATCTTGCAGCAGGGAAGTTCTAACCAGACTTTTCCAACCAAGTGAACCCTCTACACATCCTAGCACACCAGCAATTAACATTAGAGGAGCGGATTTTTCTTTAATTAAGAAAATAGCTGGGAAAACTGTACTTTCACTTTGGAAAACAAACATGAAGTTAACACTTTCCATTATACTGCTTTGACAGCTCAATAAAAATTAAAAAAAAAAAGGAAGCCTCCCTAGAATTAACAGTCCACTGTTCCAACTTTAGAGATAGCATAGTTTGGGAGTTATACAGCACGTATTATGCATGCATGCCATGTACTCTATAGATAGACATGAGTTTTACTTTATCATTTCAATCTAATCTGTTTCAGCTTTTGACACCAGACAACTTTTGAGGAAAAAGAGTGATGCTAATAAAGCTTAAATAGAATTAAAATTCTATTATGTAAGGTGTATACACAATTGTTATAGTCAGTCCACTTGCTCACCAGGAAGCTTTGGCACAAAGTTAAAACATAAACCAGTTCTAAAAAGCAAAGTACAGGAGAATACGTAACCAAGGACTGAACGTGCTTACCTTGACTCTCCACTACTGTTTCTTACAATGTCTTCATCACTGTGTCCATTCATTGTAAATATTAAGAAGTTTAAAAGATAAATAGAAGTCCACTCAGGTTAGAAGGCAGATGTCAAGAAATTACTTCTTGGTACTCTGTTTTCCAGGTGACTTTTTTACTCAACTGTTCTCTGCAAGATTTTTCCCAAATTGCCTAAAGTAGTAAAGAAAAATGTTGAGATAATTTGAAATATTTGATGGTTGCAACTGAAAGATACTGAAAATAACCCATCCTGTCATAACACCACCAAAAAGGAGTATCTATCACATTTGGCACCTTCTTTTTAATTGAAAAATAGCTTTTGGTGTGCCATAGTCCTGTCTTAAGAACCTGATCTTACTCTTAGAGGAAAACAGCCTCCCGAAACACATAAAAATTATGAATATTAATGCTCTAAGACCTGACTAGCAAAATCATTTTGTTAACAAAACACATATCAGAAGCAGTTCTAGACACAGACATAGTTTACATTCTGTTGGGGGTAGTCAGGAAAATAAAGACTCTCCCATTTAAAAAAAATGGCTCAACTACATCAAGCTAACAAGATGCCGCAGATAGAGTGAACGTTATTTCATACACATGAACATCTTCAGTCAGATCTCTACCATGTCAGATGCACCTAGGAAAAGTTTAGATTTATTTTAAATGGAATGCAAATTTGAACTCATTGGTAATAAGCTAAAGAGCAACGCCTCTCACAGATTTAGTGGTGTGAAAGCGAGTAGGGGCTCTTTAATACAGCCCGACCTACAGCTCATGATGGAGGCGGGGGCCGCCTCGTTCCGGGATGGAAAAAGCCCTGCGCTCAGGCACTATCTCAGACACCGGGGCCACTCCATACAGTAAACAAAGGCAATGAAGGAAGAGAAGTGATAGGAAAGAGCCCTGTAACCCCAGAGAGGCCGCCAAGCGAGGCTGGGACCCCGCGGCGGCGAGCCAGGCAGCTTGGTGGTTCCTCGCGGATCGGCCGCTGGCTGCCCAACGAGGCCAAGATCCGCGCTATCTGCCCTCCCATGCTCAGGGTGCAAACATTGCCGCCTCCGGGACCGACGCTCTCTAGGCCCCAGGAAAGATCTTTAGTGGCCATGAAACTCTCCTTATCAGCCACTCCCTGCTCCGCGACGATCCTGCCCGACCCCCCGCACCGCGCTCTCGCGGCCTCCCGTGACCGACCGCTCCTGAGGAGAGCCTAGGCCAGGGTTTCTTCCCTACCTCTCGCGAGTTCACCTCCCGCCCCCGAAAACGGCCCTCTGCTGGTGGCGCGACCCGCACAGGCGCCGCTCCTGGCCAAGGCTCCCTGGAAGTATTGCCAAGGCGGCCGCTGTCTTCCTTGCTCGCTCCTCCCAGCGCCCCCCCATGGCTAGAGAAGAGCGAAGGCCTCCCAGCCGGTTCGTCACACTACCCCCGCAGGACCCAGCGAAAGAGGCTCAACCCCGACTAACCGCCTCAGCTCTCACAGCTCTCTCCCTCCCTCTTCGGAAAACAGCGACCGGATCCAGGAGCCCAGTGGGAGGCTGGGCATCCAACCTCTTCTTCTCAACGCCAGTCGCCTCTCCATCCACCTTCGAAAGCGACAACCACCGCGCAACTGCGGACCAGGGAAAAGGAAAGGAGCCATGGCGGGCCTCTGCCTACCTGTGTGCGTGCGCGCGCCCGGCTTGACTTTCCTAGGGCTGCTCTGGTCCGAGACGGCGCTACACCCCACGAAGAGGTCTGTGCTCCAACCTAAGGTCGGAGGCTGCTCTTGCGGCCGCCACAAGGTCTGGGCCGCTGGCTCCTTACAGCCCCACGCGGTGGGCTCGCCTGCAGCCCCCACCGGCTTGAACAATAGGGCCCCAAACCGGGCAGGGAGAACCCTGGTGAGTAAGTGCTCTGTTGCTCTGCCGCCGTTTCTTATGTCCTCCCAACCACCGCCATCACGCTGCCACTCCGCTCAACCTCCTCCTCCCTTAGTTGAATGGAAACCCTGGGCGTGATGTCAGTCCTGCGCCCTGGGACAGAGCGGGGAGGAGGAGGAGCAACAGTCGTGAGGGGACAGCGCCGCCGGGACAATGGCGGCAGGAAGGGCTACTTGGAGGGCATGGCGCAACGGCTTTCTAGTTGCGCCGGATACTGTAGGGGCTGGACGCAGCTGGCGCTCGCCTGCCCCGCCGCAGCAGCGAACGGGCGCTGGGGCTGGGGCCAGTGCCGCTTTTGGTGCCCGCTGCAGCTCCTGTGTGAGGGGGCAGGGCGCGCCCAGCGTGGCAGAGAACCTAGCCTAAGTCACACGTTACTGTTTAGTGTGGCTTGGTTTGTAGGGTTTTTTTGTTTCAGGTTTTTCCTGTCTAAAATCAGAGCCCCCTAACAAACACATATGCATTTCTTAGTCTTCCTATGCAGTTACAGTTGGCATTAAGGCATATTTAGGAAGGCTTGGCATGCAGCTGCACAGAGAATACTTGCCTCCGTGAGGAAAGCATCCCACAGCTGGAACAGAACACTCCTTCCTCTTGATATCTAACTCGAGTTGTTTTGAAGTGATCAATGAGCAAGCTGTTTGTTTAAGGTGGCTCATGCTCAGAAAAATAAAAAAGTAAATCATCTTACTGCTGGAGTCTACCTGTTCCCAGAGCGGAAAGAGAAAGTAGTGGCTGCTTCAGTGAAAAACTTCTTTTCTGAGGAACACAATTACAGGGTGTTGGAAAGAGGAAGTCTTCTTTGTCCTCTTTGGATTCCCGTATATCGTGCTGGTTTTGGCTGGGGTAGTTAATTTTCTTCATAGTAGCTAGTATGAAGCTATGTTTAGATTTGTTCTGAAAACAGTGTTCATAATTCAGGGATTTTTTTTTTATTGCTGAGCAGTGCTTACATACAACCAAGGCCTTTTCTGCTTCTCACCCCACCTCACCAGTGAGTAGGATGGGGGTGCAGAAGAAGTTGAGAGGAGACACAGCCAGGACAGCTGACCCCAACTGACCAAAGGGATATTCCATACCATATGACATCATGTTCAGCATATAAAGCTGAGGGGAAGAAGAAGGAAGGGGAGGATGTTTGAATTTATGGCATCTGTCTTCCCTAAGTAACTGTTATGCATGATGGAGCTCTGCTTTCCTGGAGATGGCTGAACACCTGCCTGCCACTGAATTAATTCCTTGTTTTGCTTCGCTTATTAAACTGTCTTTATCTCAACCCACAAGTTTTCTCACTTTTATTCCAATTCTCTCCCCCATCCTGTCACCAAAAATGTTGTGAAAATAAAACTATCTAACACTGTAATTTCAGTATTAGAAAGCAGGCATTACTTTATTTCAGCACCGGATGCATGGGGGGTCACTCCTCCTAACATGCACACACCAACTATCAAACCTTTTAACTATTTACACATTTTAGCAAACAAAGGAATTAGTGTTCATTGGCTACAAGTTATATAGTTCTCTTATTAATTAATATTCTATCTTCTATTGGTTAATGATTCTCTCGATTCTCATGCTAATTAGTCTACATGCTCAGTCTTTCTCTTCTTTTGGGTTGGTAGGTTTCTTGGGTCAGTGGTCGCAGATCTCCCCCTGCCAGAATTACGTTTTACCCAGTTGGAGCTGATTTTGGCACAATTGCTGAGTTGGCTTTATTAGTTTCCTCCTTATCTTGGGAGTTCCGCCAAATGTCCTTGTGGTACATAAGTTCTGCATTTCCTCCCAAGCTTTGTTAGCCTCCCCCCCAGGTATGAGATCATTGAAGCATGTCAAGCCCTAAACTGTAATTTGTTTTTCAAACATATGGACATCACTTGGAGCTTGCTTGCTAGCTAGCTGCTAATCTGTGTCATGGATTAAATCTCCCTTCTTGTTGATTAGGCTTGAAAGTTTACAAAGACCAAACATCAAAGAACATCCTTTCTTAAGAAATTTTTACATATTCCACATTTTGCAACAATTAGGCAGAACCTTGTTTCATAACTCCTTTCTCATTCCCTGTAACTCTCTGAGCAAGTTGTTAACTGTTTCTGACTCTTGAGATGTCAGTATCAGCAAGACTAAACACTATTTGTTACAATTAAAGAGTTTCCCAACAATCACACTATGGGGGGAGTAAGTGGCTGTGTGGTACTTAATTGTTGTCTGGGGTTAAACCATGACACATATGCAATCACACTCCCTCATGCTAGGGAGGGTTGTGGGGTCATTACCAGGAAGTGGTACTATTGTTGCCTTAAGGTGGGGGGAAAAAACTTTCCAAGACAACTGTATGTGAGTAAAGCAGAGAAGAGTTCTTTTACTTATAGGGTTTTGGGGTACAGAATATAAAGGAGTATAAAAGAGTATATAAAGTATAAATAGTATAAAAGAGTACAACACCTATTGACAAGTAACAGATAGAAAAGACCGGTGCTAGGTTGAACTCACGGCCTCAAGAATACCATGTGAGCTCTTTTCCAAGCACCACCACTTCAAACATGCAGAGTAAATTAATCCGAAAGGCGTCCCTTTCATTTCATTCCCGGCTGGA
>JAWWTY010000082.1:1860752-1877001 GCA_035222235.1 Margarornis squamiger | reverse complement strand
GGGGGAGGGTGGGGAGAGGGGAAATGGGACATAGTTACCAAAGATGAAGAAAAGGCTGAGGTACTTAAGACCTTCTTTGCCTCAGTTTTCAACAATAAGACAGGTCATTCTTAGGACAACTGTCCTCATGAGGTGGTAGACAGGGATGGGGAGCTTAATAGGCCCCCACTAATTGTTGCCTAAAATTGAGGGGAAAAAACCTTTTTGAGACAACATTAATATAGGTAAAGTAGAGAGCAGTTCTTTAATGAATATTTTCTGGTGCATGGTGTATATAGGCGTGTGGTGTATGTAGCTGCAGATAGTATATAGATGCGCGCTGTGTATGTAGGTGCATGGTGTATAGACGCACACGCCGCATAGGGGTGCTTACTAATTTTATAACACTACTTAATTCCCATAACTAAAGGTTACATCCAACCCAAGGACCGTCCACCCTGGTGCCACCCTCAGAACCTCCTTCAGGTCTGCCCCTTGGCACACCTCCCTAGAATTGAGTTGGGGGTCTCAAGACCCCTTACTTCTTCACCATCATCATCTTCACGTCACATTCCCTGGTTGGAGCTTCTCCAAGGTCCCTGGGTCTTCTATCTTGTTTTGACTACAATATGTATTGTTATTCTAGTCCTGGTCCATGAGTCCCAAGGAAGATGTTCTAGTCGCTATCTTACCCTTAACACAGAAATTCAGGAGTTAGTGACTTGCTGAGCCACTTGGATCTTCACAAGTCTATGGGACCAGATGGGATCCAGCCTAGGGTGATGAGGGAGCTGGCAGAAGAGCTCTCCATCACTTATCAACAGTCCTGGCTCACCGGGGACGTCCCAGATGACTGGAAGTTGGCCGATGTGACGCCCATCCACAAGAAGGGCCAGAAGGAAGATCTGGGAAACTACAGGCCGGTCAGCCTGACCTTAGTGCCCAGCAAGCTTATGGAGAAGATCGTCTAGAGTGCGATCACACGGTACCTATAGGATGACATGGTTTTAGGAGAGGCAGGTCCTGCCTGACCAACCTGATCTCTTTTTATGACCAGATGACCCGCCTGGTGGATGAGGGGAAGGCTATGTATGTAGTCTACCTGGACTTCAGCAAGGCTTTTGACACCATCTCCCATGACATACTCCTGGAAAAGCTGTTGGCCCACGGCTTGGACAGGTGCACTCTCTGCTGGATTAAGAACTAGCTGGATGGCCAGGCCCAGAGACTGGTGGTGGATGGTGCTGCATCCAATTGGCAGCCAGTGGTGATGTCCCCCAGGGGTCAGTGCTGGGCCCAGTCCTCTTTACTATCTTTATTGATGATCTGGATGAGGGGATTGAGTCCAGCATTAGCAAATTTGCAGATGACACCAAGTTGGGGGGGTGTCAACCTGCTGAAGGGTAGGAGGGCTCTGCTGGCTGAATAGATGGGCCGAAACCAACGGTATGAGGTTCAGCAAGACCAAGTGCTGGGTCCTGCACTTTGGCCACAACAACCTCATGCAGCACTACAGGCTGGGCACAGAGTGGCTGGAGAGCAGCCAGGCAGAAAGGGACCTGGGGGTTTGGATTGACAGGAAGCTGAACATGAGCTAGCAGTGTGCCCAGGTGGCCAAGAAGGCCAATGGCATCCTGGCCTGTATCAGGAATAGTGTGGCCAGCAGGACCAAGGAAGTGATTCTTCCCCCGTACTCAGCACTGGTGAGGCCACACTTCACGTACTGTGCCCAATTCTGGGCCCCTCAATTTAGGAAGGATGTTGAGGTGCTGGAGTGTGTCCAAAGAAGAGCAACGAGGGTGGTGAAGGGACTTGAGCACAAATCCTATGAGGAGCAGCTGAGGGAGCTTGGGTGGTTTAGCCTGGAGAAGAGGAGGCTCAGGGGAGACCTTATCACTCTCTACAACTACCTGAAATGAGGTTGTATCCAGGTGGGTATTGGTCTCTTCTCCCAGGCAACTAGCAGTAGGACAAGAGGGCACAGTCTTAAGCTGCACCAGGGGAGGTTTAGGTTAGACATTAGGAAGTTCTTTACAGAGTGATTGGGCATTGGAATGGGCTGCCCAGGGAGGTGGCGGTGGAGTCACCTTCCCTGGAGGTATTTAAGAGACTGGATGTAGCACTTAGTGCCATGGTCTAGTAGACAAGGTGGTGTTAGGTCAAAGGTTGGACTCGATGATCTCAGAGGTCTTTTCCAACCTAGTTGATTCTATGATTCTTTGATTTATGAAACAGCCTATAGCCATCCATCGCAATCCTTCAGTCATGGGAGTTGTCCCACCATGTTTCAGGTATTCCTGTGTGTACTGGTTTTAAAAACTCAGTGGGGAAATATTAAGACTTCTTAAGCCACCCTCTAACAAAAGTGGAGGGGGAAATCGAAGAAAACAAGACTGCGAGAGGTTAAAGATGTTAGAGTCACAATTTTACTGAGGTAAAACTCGCCAATAACACAATACAGAGAAAAATTGTTTACCTGCAAAAGCAACAAAGGCAAAATGTTACTTGGCCCCCCACCCCTAGGGCAAAACAAAAAATGGCTCCCGTTCCCGCACCGTGTGCCACTTAGCCTGGGAGAACAAAGTGCTGTGGCAAATAATTTTCCACAATTTAATGCCCTCCCTGGCCAGACAAAAACAATGTGGAACAGGGGCAAAAGAAAACCTGTAAGGCTAATTCTTCCAAAAGGATTTATTCTACCAAGATGCTGGTGTGGGTCCCGGTGTAGCAGTGGCTAGCGACAGTGGTGGCCATGGTCCCAGACAGCGGCTACAATCCCAGGTGGCGGCTGGCGAAAGCGGCAAGCAAAAAAAAAAAAAAAAAGCAGCAAGCTGCGGCAGCAAGCTAAAAGTGGCAAGCCACGGTGGCAGCTTTGCCAGCAGCAGTTGCGGTGGCTCTCTCCTGGTGCCGAGTGGCCATGCGGTCCTGATTCCTGGTCCTGCTCACCCTCTCCTGCCTGCATGGCAGCAAAAATGGAGAACCTTCCATTTCCATCTGTGGGTCTTAAAGAGACAGTCCACCAAACATGACGTAGAGGGTTTAGAATACAGTTTTGTCAACCCCACGTAGTGCTAAATTCTGCCTCCTATCCCTGTAACTAGGACACTATGAGACCATAACTTTCTGACTGGGCACTGAGCTCTAATTCCTTGTGTTTGTTCCCCAGGCTGCATGCATTAGTGTATATATATACTTGAGGTGGTTGGCCTTCTGGTTCTCATCTTGGGAGGCAGCTAAGAAACATTTGTTGCTGCTCTGGTTGGGCTCACCTATTCCCCAGTTGGTTGCAATGGCATGAGCATCGCCACCTTGGACTCCACCCCCTGAGTCCTTCATTTCAAAGTCTGTCTCACCAAGCTGTCCAGCCTGCTGCCAAAGATTCTCTTGCCTCTTCTAGCCAGGTGGATACCATCCCTCCCTAACAGGCTATACTCATCAAAGAATGTCCTGTTGTCATAAAAGCCAAAGCCCTCCCAATGGCACCAGCCACAAAGCCAGACGTTCAGTATCCATTGTGTGCTGCTGGTACAGTTTCTCCTTGTAGACTTTGCTTGTGGGTGTCTACAGCTGTTAGAGCTTCATATTTGGTTTTGCTTGTAATGCTGGAGGGTGGGGACTGAAGCAGAGTCCTGCTTTTGTGGGTCACTGTTAAGGAAACTTCCTTGTCCGACCATCCAAGAGCCACTCTGGCAGTCACTTTGCACTGGGCAGCTCCAGTGAGCCAACAGGTGCCCTGCTTGACTCCCTACACACACCACACTCACACAGTCAGACCAGGTTTCCCATAGCAGTGTCTCAGACGTCCAGATCTTTCAAATAGTTTAATCTTGGCACAATAACTAAATAGCAAAGTAATAGCTTGAGCTGGGTGCCTCTGAGGAGAAACTTCAAACAGAGAACCCCCCCTGGACTTTTCTACCCTCACAGGAAAATCTGGGGTCCTTGGCTCCTGCTGTGTCTCTCAGTGTCCAGTCACCTGGCTTCGCCACAGGTCCCTGTGCCCTTTGTTGTGCAAAGGGTTGGTGCCAGTTCACGCAGGGCCTCTTGCTTCGGGTTCCAGCCACCCAGAGCTCAACCTGCAGCTCAAACTGCAGCTGCACCTTGAGCTACCTGCACTAAATGTATTCCTCAACAGTCACCAAGGTCTAAGGTGTCTCATTCTCTGTGGTGTCCACCACAGAAGCAAGTTTCTGAAACCACTTATCTATCTCTGTCTTGGCTCCTTCAATACTGCTCAACCTTTTAACTGTTTCCTGCAACCTGATGCAAGAGATTATCAACCTGTGCCCATCTTTTGCAGGTTCTTACCTTTTCTCTAGGATAAGGGTCTGGGCACTCATTGCAACCTACCATCTGTACTGATGTCTCCTTCCTTACCAGTTCTGTCTGGGTGGAAGTGTTAGACATCTTGGGGGCTTTCTCTGTAGAAACACTGGTTTTAACTCTGGGGCGAGTGCTCAACGTTATGGCAGAGACCTACAACATTTCCCTGGGCTGTGGGCCTACAAGCAGGGTGCACAGCCCTTCTCACACACACTCTTCTAAACAAACTGCTGTGTTTTCTCAATCCCTGTTTGCATGCACTGTTCATATTTTTCCATTTTATTTTTATGCATGTGTATCTATGTGTGTGTATATAAATATTTTTTTTCCCCCTAGGTTTAAGAAAAAAAATATTTCTATGAGAGAGCAGGGGCAGTGAGTTTGATAGAGGGAGTGGCTAAATTGAAGTCCTTGTTCATAACACCTATGTTAGTGTAAAACTGAATTTGAAAGATGCCAGTATTAAGTTCTTATTTAAAAAATAAAAGTCAGTTGAATGACTTAGTTTAAAACAATGACATATTGGTTTTACACTTTGTGAAAGAAGAAATGTTTTAAAAATAAAATAAATTTTTTTTTTTTTAAGGTTTGGCCAAAGTACAGGAAAAACAGGGTCATAGTCTGCACCTGGAAATACGTGACAGCTTGTGATTTGCCTTGGAATAAACTTGTTCTCTTCTGGCTCTTAGACTATAGTGATCTCAGTGGTAGAAATAAATATATCAATTTTCTCTCTGATGTTTGGAAAATTTGAGTTTTGGAGGTGTTTTTTGGGATGGCTTTTGCTTATTTATTTAAGTGTAGGATTTAGGTATTTTTGGTGGCATTTTGTCACAGGGACTTGTCTGGTAGGTATTTTCTTGTGTCTCAAGGTTTCTTCTTGCTGAATTTTTTTCTCTTCATGTACCATCTTCCACAGTTCCTGTGACATTTACTTATGGCACTGTGCTATGCTGAGAAATGCTAATGTTTTATAACGCTCTAATTTACCCAACACTAAAGGTAAGGTGAGAGTTGTGTATGATAATACTATTGTATTTAAAATATCTTTGGTGAAACATGGTGGAAATTGCCTTTAATTTTTAGTAAATGGTTTAAATTCCAGTCATATTCTATAGTGGGTGCCTTGCTTTTATTTTTCAAGTCAGGTTAATATGTTAGCATTATAGCATCATGCCTGAAGTAGGCCCTTGATGATAGGAATGGGAAGCAGCTTTGTTGCTCTCCAAGTATAAGTAAACACAGCAGTCCTATTTGTTCATATCTCCCCACTTCAAAATAAGGAAGCTTTATCATGGTTTGTTTCCTTCTTTCAAAGGCAACAGATGCAAATGGTTGGTTGAGGTGGTGTCTACAGGAATCAGTTTGGGAATAGCTTAATTTTTTTTTCCCTCACTAGTACAATTTAATTGGTGTTAGTAATAGGGAGAGTAATGGTTCTGTTTTGTGGCTTTAAATGTTGTCAATTAAGTGTCTTCTAGTGCAGATGATCAACCTACCCCCTCCCCCGCACACACCCTCTTGATGGTTGACAGCCAGATGAATTGTGCTGGAAGTGATAGGCTTAGACTTTGACATTAGCTTTTGGGTTTTTATTGTTTTGGATTTTGTTATCATCTTTAATGAGATGTTGTTTCTTTTTAAATGCTTGCAACCCAAGTGTACATAATTTAAAATAATTTTGTTTATGTGGTGTTGTAATTCCAATGTTTTCCCCCATGATATCTTAAAAGTATGGTAGTATTTAACCTAATGAGGAATTTGATTAAAGTTTTAACTTGGTTCCTTTGTAAAATTATTTTAGAAGACTAAATGTTTATATGTTTTTGAATAGTCATGAAATAAATGTTTAAATATTTTATTTGAATATGTTAAATCTAGTGTGAAATGGATGTACAGGTGGAATAATCCAGTGGCTCAAGAGTATGCTCAGGTCACTGATTATATGACTTGGTACAATTCATAATCAGTGACAAAATCAGAGTTTGTCTGTGTGAGGAATTTTACTGCTGTTATTTTAACAGTATAAGATGGTCTGCATGGATTTATATTATGTGTGGCAACACACCTCTGATTTTCCACTTACTTTTAAAACCAATTTATTTAATCAACTGTTTGGTCATATTTTATATATAGATGGTCCAAATCGCAACATGAAATGTAGCTTGTAAGTACTTCCTTCAAGATAGTTTCCTCCCTATTCTTTTAATGAAAAAAAATAAAACTAGGGGAGCAAAACAAAGTTTATATTTGCTTTGAAGAAATGCATGCTCAAAGTAAAAAAATTGGGGGGCCGACACACTTCTCATCTAAAAGGACTTAATTGTGTGTGTGTGTGTGTGTGTGTGTGTACACAAAAATATGTGGGGTTTGATAGAGTTAAGTAAGGATTTTGGTGGGTGAGAAATAATTGTTTGACTCCTCTAAATTAATGATAAATGCTCTTCCTTCTTTCTTCTCTCTCCCTCCCCTCCTTCTCCTGCTGCTTCCTCTTTCCACCCCCACACCCCCTGCTTCTTTTAAGGTTTAGTGAAAAGTATCTGATTAAACTCTGAATTTTCATTCCTGATTTATTTAATCCAGTGCATTCATTTGTATGCTATCCATGTATCTGGGCTAAGCTAACAATTGTTTTATAGGTGAAGCTAAAGTTTTTTCAATGTGACTTTTTTTAAAAATCCTACTTAATTAGCTATTGTGTAATATCCTGTTAACTTCTAATTGCAGCCAGTCGGATGATGATTCTGGGTCAGCATCAGCTTCTGGATCTGGTTCAAGTTCTGGAAGCAGTAGTGATGGAAGTAGCAGTCAATCAGGTAGCAGTGACTCTGAGTCTGGTTCAGAGTCTGACACATCTAGAGTGAAGAAACAAGTTCAAGCTAAACCACCACCAAAAGTTGATGGATCTGAGGTAAAACAAAACATAAATTAATCCTTTGTGGGGAAAAACCACTCTGTTCAAAGTAGTTACAAGAGCAATTTTGATTTAAACAAGCAAAACCCCCATATTTTTTACTTAGAATGTTGAATTGATTGGGTTAATGAAGTCACATACTTAGCTCTCATAACAAACAGGACTGCTAAGTTCTCATCTCTCTAAATACCTAGTTAGATAATTACCTAAATTTTATCATGCAGAAGCACCTATTAACTTATTGCATATTTTTGAAGGCAAAGCCACACATAATGTTGCTATTTCAAAATTTTTTTCAAGTTATCTCTCTAATGGTTAGTTTCTTCAATAAATGATTGTACAACAGTTTCAGGCTTAGGTATGTCTTGTCTTCTGTATGGGAAAGAAGTCTGCCAAATTTAGAAAAAAAAAAGTGATGTCTAGAAATCTCTTCAATGCAATGGATGAAAGTTACTTGAGCTCTCCTTTGTTTCTCTATGTAATATGGCCTTAATTTGGATGATATGATATGATATATGCGGGTAATAAAATATTTCCTACTGTAAGGTTCAAAGGCTGTGAAGGATATTTTTTGGTGCGTTTTTTGGGGTTATTTTTGTTGTTGTTCATGTTCATGCTTTTGATACTGTCTCTCACAGTATCCTTCTGGACAAAATGTTCAGCATACAGCTAGACAAGTCCATAAAATGATGAGTGAATAATTGGCTGATGGGTCAGACTCAAAGAGTTGTAGTAAATGGGGTTACATCAGGCTGGTGACCAGTCATTAGTAGAGTTCTCCAGGGCTCAATATTAGGTCCATTTCTCTTCAATGTTTTTATAAATGATCTGGGCACAGGAATTGAATGTACATTAAGTAAGTTTGCCAACAATACTAAACAAGGAGGAGCTGTTGACTTCCTCGAGGTTAGAGACCTTACAGAGAAATCTGGATAGACTAGAAAACTGGGCAATCACCAACTCTATGAAATTTAACAAGACCAAATGCCAGATTCTGCACCTGGGATGGAATAATCCTGGGTATACGTACAAATTGGGGGACAAGCAGCTGGAGAACAGTGCTGCACAAAGAGCTCTGGGGGTTTGGATTGATGGCAAGTTGAATATGAGTCAACAGTGTACCCTGGCAGCCTAAAGGGCCAACTGTATCCTGGGGTGCGTCAAGCACAGCATCATCAGCCAGTCAAGGGAAGTGATTGCCCCACTCTACACTGCACTGGTGCAACTATGTGCAGTTTTGGGTACCCCAATATATGAAGGATATCAAACTATTAAAATCACAGAATATTCCAAGTTAAAAGGGACCCACAAGGATCATCAAGTCCAACTCTTAAGTGAATGGCCCATATGGGGATTGAATCTGCAACCTTGATGTTATTAGCACCATGCTCCAACCGAGTGTCCAAAGGACTGTGAACAAGATGGTGAAAGGTCTTGAGGGCAAGACTTACAAAGTGGCTGAGGTCACTTGGCTTGTTCAGCTTGGAGAAATGAAGGCTGAGGGGTAACCTCATGGCAGTCTACAACTTCCTCAAGAGGGATAATGGAGGGGGCGGTGCTGATCTCCTCTCTCTGGTGACCAGCAATAGGTCAAGAAAATGGAATGAAGCTGCATCAGGGGAACTTCAGACTGGACATTAGTAAAAGGTTCTTCACTGAGAGGGTGGCCAGTCACTGGAACAGGCTCCCCGGGGAAGTGGTTATGGCACCAAACCTGTCAGAGTTCAAGGAGTATCTGGACAATACTCTTAGTCATATAATTTAGCTTTAGGTAGTCCTGTGAGGAGCTGGGAGTTGAACTCGATGATCCTTATGGGTCCCTTCCAACTTGAGATATTCTATGATTGTGTGTACTTCAGTATTCCCATATGAAGCAAAAATATATCAGCAAAGTGGCCTGGAAGGACTTATCTAGATCAGTTTAAAAATTTACTTGGGAAAAAAAAAAGTTATCTTAATAATAGAGACCTGCACAACTATTGTTATACTTACTGTAAAAATTGTACTGACAATTCCTTTTTACAGAAGTCTCACTATAAAATGCTATCCAATATTATTAATGCATGTGGTATTTTGTAGTGAGTTTTTTATTAATAATAAATTTGAGATTCATCTTAGTAGTGATGCTGTTCAGCTTAAGAAAGGGTAAGTATGTGGTAAACTTTAAACTTTCAGTAGGTTTAAATGACTCTTGTATCTGAATTCCAATTCAGTTTTGGAAGTCCAGTCCAAGTATCCTTGCTGTGCAGAGATCAACAGTGCTCAAGAAGCAACAACAGCAGAAGGCAGCCTCATCAGACAGTGGTTCAGAAGAGGTGAATAACATATAAGTTAGTAAATAAAATGTAAAAATGCATTTCTCATTACCCCATATGTTAGAATAAAATTATGTAGAGCTAAGTTCTGTTCTTTCTGTGTTTAACAAGTCTGGTTCAATTTATTATTTTTTGTTTAGGAGTGGAGAGAGAAGAAACATACATGCTAATCTAAAAATTTTCTTAGTGATCTTTAAATGTGAGAGAATATGAAAGGTGAGACAGCTCTCAAAGGGCAAGAGGTTTTATTAAACTTTTGGTATAACCTTCATTTTGATTTATTAACTCGCAGCAGTCTAAACTATGACTATACATAGGCACAATGGTTATATTTTAAGACAGTTTTTTTGTAGTGTTTTCTAGAGTTCTGCTGACATGGTATGTTTGTAGATGGAGAAATATGAAATCAATAACAATCCTGATCTTATTCAGTATCAGTGGGTACACTGAGGGGAGTGAAGAGGATAAGACATGAAGAATATGCTTTCAGTTTGAAAGTGGGAGCTGTATTATCTTTTTAATACTAAAAATACTTCATTCTTTTTGTTGTAATGAATCGTATATATTCTTTTTCTTCATCTGCAGGATTCATCGAACAGTGAAGATTCTGCAGATGACTCTTCCAATGAAACCAAGAAGAAAAAACATAGAGAGTAAGATATTTTTCATAAATAATATAATTTTTTGTTATGGCAACATAATGCTTATAATTACCCAGGTTTAATTTCTCTGCACTCGAAATACATAATCTTGCACTTCTCAATTTTGATTAACATTTTGAAATATTTTAAAATAAATACTCTCAAAGGAACATATATATGATCTTAGAGGTCTTTTCCAACCTAAATTATTCTATGATTCTATGATATCACTATTCATTTCTTGCAGAAGAGACTATATTACCTACAGTGTTATTGGAAAACATTTATCAGCACTTTTTATTTTTAAAGTAGTCTTATTTGTGGCATACTTTTGAGCTGAAGGTCCTCTCTGAAAATTATTGAAGAAATAGGAAATTGCTTAATTAGGTTGTCTCAGATAAAATTTGAGTTGGAATCCCGTAGTTAATGCCAAATTTTTTAACACTTTAGAGGCAACTTTTCCCCCAAATTATTACAGGTTTGACAGTAATAAATCATCTTGGCCAGTCAATAAAACTAAGTTGAAATTGATCTGGTTTTAAGCTGTAGATGAAATAATGGTGGGTGGTGTGTTTTTGTTTGTGTTTTGTTTGTGATTTTGTGGATTTTGGTTGGTTGTTGTGTTGTTTTGGGGGTTTTTAATGAACAGTATATAGAAATTGAATTGTTTTCTCATTCCTCTTCTCCAGTTAATTGAATCATCTCAATATTCAAGATTGTCACTACAATATCTTCAAGAAATGGGGGGGAGAGGAGGCAAAAAAGCCTGCTATGCAAAATAGTATTTCTTTAGTGATGAATTGTCATTCACAGTCTTTTGTTACTTAAGAATGTGAATAAACCTAATAACATACTCTGTTACAGGAAAGATAGTTTAGAAAGTAGTAACCGAATAACCTCATATATCCAGTGCTTCGATTTTGATTTATGCCTATTTTGAACAAGTATGTTTGCAGTTGTTATCTGACATACAGAGCTGATTTCTATATATATATACACTTAGTACAGGATCCAAGCCCTATAGAGTATGGTGTTTTATATGTTGTCTATATCTCCAAATAAATACCGGTTGTGGATTTGCATAGGGGTGGTGGAGTTGGTTGGTTTGAGGTGGGTTTTTTTTTTTTGTTTTTTATTGGAGGGAGGGGTTGTTGTTTGGGTGTTTTTTAATTTACAGCTTACAGAAAAAAATCTTTTAAGGGGGCAGGTAATTCTATAGTATTTCTAAGACACACAGATGTATTGACCACAATGAAAACATAATTTCTAGGACCACTGCATATTTAATTGAAAGAAATGTCAAAGCTCTGATTCTTAGCTTTCCTGATCTGAAACGTAATGAAAAGGTCTTTGAGTAATATTTCACTTTTGAAGGACATTAGTACTGTTTGAGCATCTTGGTCAAAGACCCCTAAACCTGGTAATAGATGGTAGTATAAAGATTTAGCAACCTTTCAAGAATGCATGCCAGACTTTTCTTCCACCCCCACCCAAGCTACTAAGATTAAATTTCTCTGTACAAACAGAGTCTGAGGTAAGGTGCTGTTGATCAGTGGGTACATCTTTCCTATTGCAAAGTAGATCTCAGCTAAGCAGGAACAGGGAACAGACAGGGCCACAGGAAGTCACAAGTGGCTTACTCATAGTATCTTGCATAGGTGTGAACCACTGATTTGGAAGCTAGGTGGGGGCTTTTGGGAGCCAGTGCCTCTCAGATTGCCATGGTTGAGGTCTTTCTGTGTGTTTCTCTGTCTGATTCTGTATTATTTTTTGTTCCTCTGCTGAAGTTGTTACTTATTCACATGAAACACAGGGAACATAGCTATTAGAGAATTTTGGATTCTGCAAAATATGTTATGGATTTTATTACTTGAGCATAGGTAAGTTCCCGTAAATATGTAACTTTCCAGCTAAAGTCTTGTTAAGGACGTTGGGTTTATTCATGTCAAAATAACTCAATTATTAAAGCTGTAATTTATACAGAAATACAGATTTTTGGTTTGATTTGTTTTTATATCTATCTCTTGATAACAGAAAACTTAATTAAATTCCCTTTGAAGCCACTGAATATTTTTACCTGTTATCCATCCATGATAATTTTCTGTCATTCCAGCTGAAATTACTATTATATCATTTTTATTTCTGTCAAGAATGTTGAAATTAAAGCAGCAAGCCTGTGGTGAATACTTGATTTAAAAACAAAACAACCCCCCCAAAAAAACTAATGTGAGTTACTATTTTGTTTCTCAATATGTACAGTGAAGACTGGCAAATGTCTGGGTCAGGGTCAGTATCACGAACTAGTTCTGAATCTGAATCAGAGGAAGATAGAGAGAAAAGCAGTTGTGAAGGTAGTGAATCTGACTATGAGCCAAAAAACAAGGTCAAAAGCCGGAAACCTCCAAGCAGGTAAGAAGTCTTGCATTCTCTGGTACTATTTCTAATTCGTAGTCAAGTACTGTACTACTATACATGCAAATGAAAACATTAATATTTATTACAGAACTTGAAGACTCTTTTTAATCTACAAAAGATGTTATCATGCCAGTGGTTTGTGTTGAATATTTCTTTCCTGTCTGCTCCAGCTGAAAGTGGTGTAACTGAGCAGTCATGAAATACATGTATTCAGAAACAAATATAGAAGGCTTGTAGTTGTCCATGTTGAAACCCCACCATTGTGTTGTATCTTATTGTCTTCAAGAATTGAGCCAAAAAGCAGCAAAAAGATTGCAGGACAGAAAAAGAGGCAGCTTGATTCATCGGATGATGATGATGACTATGACAAGAGAGGATCTCGTCGCCAGGCAACAGTCAATGTTAGTTACAAAGAAGCTGAAGAAACCAAGACAGATTCTGATGACTTGTTGGAAGTTTGTGGAGAAGATGTCCCACAGCCTGAAGAAGATGAATTTGAAACTATAGAGAAGTTTATGAATAGTCGAATTGGCCGAAAAGGAGGTAATATCGGTGTTCTTCAGATGCTGCACTGCATTGTGGTTCAATGTAAACAGTTATTGATTTCAGCTGTAGGTAACCCATGGTGTTTGTAAAGAATTTTTAAAATACCAGAAAGTAATCTTATTTTGTTTTTCATATTCATAAGGATGTTTCTTTTGTAAGCCTTATAAAATAAAACATAGAAGAACTTAAGTAACTTAAGTTCTTATATAATGCAAAAAGAAAAAATGAAGTGGAATATAGCTCCCTATCGCATAAATGCATAGCATACTGTTACATCGCTATTTGTACAGTTTATTGATACTTGATAGGTATAAACTGTATATAGGAGGGTGAAGAAAAAGTGGAATGAATAGGAGAGCTAACCAGTAGCCTGAATGATGAAGGATGATGTTGGGAAGGCTGAACCATTGAGATTGTGATTTCAGTTATTCATTTTCAAATAGTCCCAATGCAGTGCAATGGATGATGGAATATAAAATTTCAGTGGTGCGCTTGCATGTGCACTTCTAAAAGTGTCATATTTCCAGCAGCTGATGAGATGCAGTGTCCTGCTTGTGTGTTTCTTTTTTATCCCCAGTGTATTCTTACTCTAGCCCCTTACTCTAATGCACAGTGTCACCACTGTGTTAAAAGCTTTTTGGACTAGGCTTCTTATATTTTGCATGCCCTTTACTATTGCTATGCTCTGTTGCTATATCTATCCCCTGCATCTTGTTAGGCCCACTTCCTTATTTGGCTCTCCTTGCAGAAGTGAGCCTGTTTCTTGCTGCTAGTGTGCTTCAGCTGTAACACTGACTATTTAATTAAAAATTACCACACATAAGATTCCAAAGGGCGGGGGAAGTAGTAAAATGAGTTTAGGGAGAAATAGTTCAAGAACAGCCCATCCCAAAGAGCAAGAAGACAGGCAAAATTGCCAGTAGGCCTTCATAGATAAACAAGTTGCTCTTGGCAAAATTCAAAACCAAAAAGAAGGTATATGGAAGGTGGAAGCAGAGACTGATAACCTGGGAGGAATACAGAGACTCTCTCCAAGCACGCAGAGACACAGGAAGGCCAAAGTCCACGTGGAATTGAATCTGGCAAGAGTTGTCAAAGGCAGCAAGAAAGGCCTCTATATAGGTGACAAAAGGAAGACTAAGGAAAATATGGACATACCGCTGAATGGGGCAGGGTCCTGATAACACAGGACATGGAAAAGGCTGAGGTACTGAATGCCGCCTTCACCTCAGTCTTTACTATCAAGACTGGTCTTCAGGAATCCCTGGTCTTCGAGATCGAGGGGAAAGTCTGGAGCAAGGAATATGTACCCTTGGTGGAAGAGGATTGGGTCAGGGAATACTTTAGGCAAACTAGACATACATAAGTCTATGGGCCCTGATGGAATGCACCCACAAGTACTGGGTGAGCTGGCAGATGTTCCTGCAAGGCCAGTCTCAATAATCTTTGATTGATCATGGCAACTGGGAGAATTGCCCAAGGACTGGAGGAGAGCAAATGTCATAGAATCATAGAATGGTTTGGGTTGGAAGGGAGCTTTAAAGGTCATCAACTCCAATCCCCCTGCAATGGGCAGTGACATCTTCAACTAGATCAGGTTGCTCAAAGCTCCATCCAACCTGACCTTGAATGTTTCCAGGAATAGGGTATCTACAACCTCTCTGGGCAACCTGTTTACAGTGTTTCACCACCCTCATTAGAAAAAATTTCTTCCTTATATCTAGTCTTCTAGTTTAAAACCTCTTGTCCTATGGCAACAGACCCTATGCAACTAAGCCCCACACAACCGCTCACTCACTTTCCCTTATGGGATGGGGGGGGTCTCAGAAGAGTAAAAAAAGTGAGAAAACTCGTGGATTGAGATAGGGTAAAGCAAAAGCTGCACATGCAAGCAAAGCAAAACAAGCAATTCATTCACTACTTTCCATAGGCAGACCTGTATTCAGCCATCTCCAGGAGAGCAGGGCCCCATCATGCATAACAATTACTTGGGAAGACAAACTGCTTCTCCCAGCTTCTTGTGCACCCTCAGCCTACTCACTGGTGGGGTGGGGTGAGAAGCAGAAAAGGCCTTGACTCTGTGTAAGCCCTGCTCAGCAATAACTAAAACATCCCTGAATTATCAATGCTGTTTCCAGCACAAATCCAAAACATAGCCCCATACTAGCTACTATGAAGAAAATTAATTATATCCCAGCCAAAACCAGAACACCCTAATAAAAAGTTTGTCTCCGTCTTTTTTATAAGCCCCCTTTAAGTACTGAAAGACCACAATAAGGTAGAGTCTTCTCCACGCTGAACAACCCCAACTCTCTCAACCTGTCCTCATAGGAGAGGTGCTCCAGCCCTCTGATTATTTTCATGCCCCTATTCTTCACATGCTCCAACAGGTCCATGTATTTCTTGTACTGAGGGCTCCAGAGCTGGATGCATTAATCCAGGTGGGGTCTCACCAGCATGGAGCAGAGGGGCAGAATCACCTCCTTTGACCTGTTTGCCACACTTCTTTTGATGCAGCCCAGGATACAGTTATTTTTTGGGCTGTGAGAGCACATTGCCGACTCATGTCACGGCCTTTCATCCACCAGTACTCCCAAGTCCTCCACAGGGCTGCTCTCAATCCCTTCATCTCCCAATCTGTATTGATACCGGAGATTGCCCCAACCCAGGTGCAGGACCTTGCACTTGGCCTTCTTGAACCTCATGAGGTTCCCATGGGCCTGCTTCTCAAGCTTGTCCAGGTCCTTCTGGATGGTGTCCTGTCCTTCAGGAGTGTCAACTGCACCACTCAGCTTGGTGTCATATGTAAACTTGCTGAGTGTGCACTCGGTCCCTTTGTCTATGTTGTTGATGAAGATATTAAACAGTACTGGTCCCAATATGGACCCCTGAGGAACACCACTTGTCACTGATCTCCATCTGGACGTTGAGCCAATTCCTTATCCATGAAATAGAGCATCAATTTAGAGAGAAGAATATTGTGTAGGACCATGTCAAAAGCTTTACAGAAGTCCAGATAGATGACATCTGTAACCCTTCGCTTGTCCACTGATGGAGTCACTCCATCATAGAAGGCCACTAGGTTGGTCAGGCAGGACTTGCCCTTGGTGAAGTTG
>JAWWTY010000082.1:1850375-1860621 GCA_035222235.1 Margarornis squamiger | reverse complement strand
CCCTTTTTAAAGAAGGGTACAATGTTTCCCTTTTTCCAGTCTCTGTGGACTTCACCTGACTGCCATGACTTTTCAAATATCATGGAGAGGGTCTTGGCAACTACATCAACCAATTCCCTCAGGACTCTGGGATGCATCTCATTGGGTCCCATAGACTTATGTATGTACAGATTCCTCAGGTGGTCTTGAACCTGATCTTCCCTTAGGTGGGAGGGACTTTGCTTCCCCAGTTCCTGTCTTGACTGAGGCAAAAAAGTTGTTGAGTACCTCATTCTTCTAGTCATCCATTGTTTCCAGTTTACATGTTGGAGTTGTCCAGAGAGGTGGTGGAGTTTCCCTCCTTGGAGATATTCAGAAGCCATTTGGACATGTTCTTGGGCAATGGTGACCTTGTTTGAGCATAGAGGTTGGGCCAGATGACCTCCAGAAGTCCTATCCAATCTCAACCATTCTTTGATTCTGTGAATTCCATTTATGGCATCCATAGTAATAATTGAACAGTAGGCTATTGAAGTCTTAAGGCTGATTAAGCACAATTTCAAGTATCTGTTATATTCTAAGAGATGAGAAGGACATAGCAAAGATGACAGCAAGGAGTGTTAGTGGAGCATTCTCTGGGGATCACTAGAAAAACTAGGAATGATAAGAAAATTCTCATGAGATACTGTAGGTTAAATGCAGTGGGTTTTGGTTGCTTTTTTGAATCTTTGTGTGGTGGTTTAGTTTTCTTGGTTTTGGTCTAGGCCTTCCTTGGTAACAAGGTCATAACTAAGGAAGTATTCCACACCATTCCTTCAGGGGTATATAAAGATGGGGAGTTTCCTCCCTCTCTCTGTCTTCCTTTCGTGTGCTTGGAGGACATCAGGTCTCTCTGTGTCAGCCTAGCTCTTATCTCTTGAGCCGAGGCCTATCGGAGAAACTGCTGTCCCAGCTGTGTGGAGGGGAAGGACCTGTTTCTCTTAAGGGGAGTGTTGGTGGGATTTTATTGTATTAGTTACTTATTGAGCTTTTCCCTGAGTTTACGAGTGTGTGTATCTGTTTTGTTTAGTTTTACCCATTTTTGTCCCATTTCCCTTTCCCCCCTTTTCCCTTTTGGAGTTGTTTGGGGTTCTTGTTCTGTAGATTCATAGTGTTTGATTGTATATAATTGTAGTATATGTGAATATATATATACTTTTACTACAATTGTCTTTTTGGGTACTTTTTTTTTTCCTTCTCTCTTGGGAGGGGGGGGAAATCTGTGTGGCCGGCAGTTGGGTTTGGCAGGAAGCCAACCCAAACCTCCACACTTTGAATCATCATAATTCTTCAAATAAGAAGAGTGACATAAGTATTGTAGATATAATTAATCAAGTTGCATCCTCATACAAGAGCATCACAAATTGCTTTCTGCATTGTTTTTTAGTAGTTAATTTATGGCAGTACACGTTTAATTGAGCCTTGTGGTGTGGTTTCTTTATTAGCCACTGGTGCTGCAACCACCATCTATGCAGTTGAGGCAGATGGTGACCCAAATACTGGGTTTGAAAAGTCAAAGGAGCTAGGAGAAATACAGTATCTTATTAAATGGAAAGGCTGGTCACACATCCATAATACATGGGAAACTGAGGAAACACTGAAGCAACAAAATGTTAAAGGAATGAAGAAACTGGACAACTATAAGAAAAAGGATCAGGAAACAAAACGCTGGTGAGTATTTTTATAACTATTTCCATGTTGCATATTTTTTGTAACAATATAGATGTTTTTAAGTGCCTGTACAACAGGAAGACAAAGCTTTAAAGTTGAAGCTTCCCTAGCACCTTATGGTCCTGTATGATTCTGAGCACACCAACTTTACTTGAGCAAGTGACAATACTCACACATCTTGTACAATCAGGCCTTTAAGAAAGCAGCTTCTGCACCTAGATTTTAATATGTCTGTTATAAATGAAGTTTTAATAAAATGGGTGGTGAGTTTTCTGGGTTTGTTTTAAATCTTAACTTTTACTAATTTTCTCATTGACTGATTGTTATTTTGATCAGAGTTCTTCAGGAATTGTGCAGAGATGAAAAAAATCAGAAATGACAAAAGCACTCAAAACATTACAGCATTTATTTTTTTTGGCTCAAACTTTTGTTAAAGCCTCAGAATGAAGAAATGAAAAAAATCCTTATGTTTTAGTGCTGTGTTTTGGTATTCCAGTTTATTAGTATGTTTAATATAATCTATGAGTAGTGGTGGAATTTTTAGTGACTCCTACTCATAAGAGATTCTTATAGTGAGACATCAGTGCTGTTCTGTGAAAATACCATGTAAAGTATACTACTGTGTTGAGGACAGATATTGTAAATTATCTGCATGACTAGTACAAGCTATAGCTGATAGTAATTTCTCTTGATAAGCTTCCTCGGTCATCAGTGATGAATGACCTAGGCCAGATGCAACACTTTTATAGCAGGAATTCCAGAGTTGTAGCTTCTTCAAAGAAGCTCTCTAAGCAGCATTCCTATCATTCTTACATTCAGAGCTTTAAAATTGTCAGATTTTCTTAGTTTTAGAACTACGCAATGTAGTAAGTACTGCAAATAAATTCCCGTTTCAGGCTGAAAAATGCTTCTCCAGAAGACGTGGAATATTATAACTGCCAGCAGGAACTTACAGATGATCTACATAAACAGTATCAAATAGTGGAGAGGATAATTGGTATGTAACAAACTTCCACATGGAAAACAGTGTTGAGAATATTGCAAGTTTATTACTTGCATGTTGAATTTATAGTTAAGAAATTTAGGTTATTAATATCCCTAGCAACTTAAGGAAAAACAAAATCTTTGATGAAGAGAAAAGTTGTCATATTGTCTTTGCTGTGAAACTAGTTCATGTTGTCTTATCCCCTAAAATGAGTACTTTCTTAAAATACAGAAGGAAAATATTGATCTGGTATCTCTGATGTGTTTCTGCAGCTCATTCAAATCAGAAATCAGCAGCTGGTTATCCAGATTACTATTGCAAATGGCAAGGTCTGCCTTACTCAGAATGTAGCTGGGAAGATGGTGCTCTCATTGCCAAAAAATTTCAGGCGTGTATTGATGAGTATTTTAGCAGAAACCAATCCAAGACCACTCCATTTAAGGACTCCAAGGTGAGTGTGTAGTCTCAATGGATTTATACAGTTGCAATAATAAAAAAAGTGCTGATATATTTTATGCATCAAAAAATGCATATTATAAAATATTTTTGAATGCTGTCCAAACCAGTAATAATGATAGCTATATTTATATATGTGGGAAGTATTGCTATTAAGAATAGCCTTTGGTGTCCCTGCCCATGGTAAGGGGATTGGAACTAGATGATCTTTAAAGTCCCTTCCAACCCAAACCATTCTATGATTCTGTATTTGTTCCCTACTTATTTTATTGCCATTCAAAGATGGAATTGTTTATTACTTTGTTTTAAAAGTAACCTTTGTGAATGAGTTCATGTCACTTCTGTTGTGGCATTTAGATTAGCAAACTAATTTTAGCTTGCAAATGGGTGGATATTGTTATATGGCCTAGATGTCTGTGATGAATAAAGACTAGACTTGGTGGCCAAACAGAATCCTACTGCTACTTTGTTTCTATAAGACATTTTGGTAACTTCACTTAGTAGTAGGACTGATGCTCAATTTGCTTTTGACAGACTCTAAAACAGAGGCCGAGGTTTGTTGCACTAAAGAAGCAACCATCTTATATTGGAGGACATGAAGGTTTAGAGTTAAGAGATTATCAGTTAAATGGACTGAACTGGCTTGCTCACTCATGGTGCAAGTAAGTAGTCTTAAATTAGTCTTGCTGTTTTTAACTTGAAAGCATTTATAAAATTTGGTGTTTTTTTTTTGTTTTTTAGAGGGAATAGTTGTATTCTTGCAGATGAAATGGGTCTGGGTAAAACAATACAAACAATTTCTTTTCTGAACTACCTGTTTCACGAACATCAACTGTATGGGCCTTTCTTGCTAGTCGTGCCACTTTCTACCTTGACATCTTGGCAAAGAGAGATTCAAACTTGGGCTCCTCAGATGAATGCTGTGGTTTACTTAGGAGATATAACTAGCAGAAATACGGTGAGTATTTCTTTGTATTATTGAAAAAGATTAGTGGTGAACAAGACTCACTTCATGTTCCTGTCTTATGCTAATATCCAATATTTTGATTAGGAATGAGCAAGTAATTAATTGAAACACTGCATGTGGTTAAAATGCAAATTAAAAGCATAAATTTTGATCTGATCTGAATGAATGTGAAAAATTTCATTCCTGCTAAATAATAAAAAGGATTAAAAATGCAACCTTGCATTTAATAATAAATTGTCCTTTGTCATGTGATTATTTAGGTGCATATAACAAACATTTAAGCCCAACAGACATAATCTTAATTTGTTTCCTGAAAGGAGGAATATAACCTTATCCATTAAAGTTTAAAAAAACAAAAAAAAACCAAAACAAAAACCCCCACCCAATCACAAAAAAAACAAAACACACACACAAAGAAATCCACAAAAAACCCTAACCAAACAAAAACCAACAAACCCCCTACCACCACTGTTTAATAACTTTAAGAAAAAAAGCTTCACTTGTTATGTTCCTTTTTCATGATCACATTCTTGTATGTCACTTAAAATCTGTATTGCTATAGTACCTGAAGTCATCCTGTTCAGTAAGACCATTTTTCTCTAGCTTATAGTTTGCTTGATTCTTCTTGTAGATAAGAACTCATGAATGGATGCATCCACAGACCAAGCGATTAAAATTTAATATACTTCTAACAACTTATGAAATTTTGCTGAAGGATAAGGTAATCACACTTACTTCTTCAGGAAGATAAAAATAATTTGTAGAATGTACAATTCCTTTAGAGTTGGCACATATTTGGGTTCTGGGATGTTAAACGGATGGGCAATATGACAGCTTTACTCTTGGAAGTATGAAGGTCACGTTGTCTTTAAGCGCTTTTAGATTTTATGTATGTGTGGTGAGACTTTCTGCCCCCTCCCTTCCCCCCCATATCAAGTGGGTAAAACTTACTTTTCTTCAGTTTGCTTGTGCTTCACATTGCTGTAGTTATTTCTTTGCATCTCAAAATCTCTACTTTCCTGTTAGATGGTCATCCAGGAGCTGAAGAAACAAACCAGTCCCTAGTCCCAAACACCTGTGATTTACAACTCTTAAATCCCATGTTTTTTCTTTGTATTTCTGTGTGTAGTATTACATATATCTATATTACTACTCTCTTTGTGATGGTGGCACATAAAGTTATTGTTAATCCTAACAGCATATGATAATTATAATAAAAAAGTTCTGCTTGTTGTCTTTCTATTTCATTTGTTTGTACATGCTGAAGAGGGTCAACAGTGGATTTTTTGTGGATTGTTTTTTTTTGTCAATTGAAAATTTATAGATCAGCTTTTTGCCTTCCTCCTCCCCCTAAGTATAAACCTGGTTTATACTTTCTTTTTAATCTTGGGATGCCTGTATAGCCTTTTGTTGAATCTAGCAAACATAAACCCCATAATTAATACTAAAAACATATAGGTGTCCTTTTATAATTAAAATAAAAGGATTGATGGTGTATATATAACCTCATGTAAAATGTCAAAAATTGCATCATATATTAACTTGTATAATATCTTCCCCCCCCCCCAATTTCTTGAAGTCATTCCTTGGTGGTCTGAATTGGGTATTTATAGGAGTTGATGAAGCTCATCGTTTAAAAAATGATGATTCCCTTCTGTACAAGACTTTAATAGACTTTAAGTCTAATCATCGTCTTCTTATTACTGGAACCCCTCTGCAAAACTCCCTCAAAGAGCTTTGGTCTTTGCTGCACTTCATCATGCCAGAAAAGTAAGGAATGTGATGGGGTTTTTTTGGTTGATGTTGGGTTTGGGTTTTTTTGTAGGGGGAGATTGTTGTTTGGTTGTTTTAGTTGGTTAGTTTTTGGGGGTTTTTGTGGTCAAGTTTCTTATAGTCAAATATTGTAGTGATTGGAGAATCAATAAAGAATTGCATTGTGAAAAAGTTTAAATATTTTTTATAAAATAGATGCACATATTTTTCATGCTGCTCTTGATAAACTGTTTTGGTAGCTGTCATTTTTTTCTGTTTTAGCAGTCCAGAAAAAAGATGGATTGATGTATGGCTATGAACCTTGAAAACATGCTTTATCTTAATTTAAATGGAAAAATCACATGGATTTTACTGTAGGGAAATAGAATGGGGTTGACAATGTCATCTTTTCTGTGTTAGTACCATGAATGAAGACAAGTTTATCCCACAATGCCCAATATCCAGTAGTTCATTCAGGCACATGGTGTGATTCTTGGGGTGGTCCTGTGCAGGGCCAAGAGCTGGACTTCGATGATCTTTGTGGGTCTCTTCCAACTCAGGATATTCCATGATTCTATGATTCAGACAGCCAATTTGCCCTTATGGCTTGCATAAAATAGGTTTACTGTATTGACATTATTCTATACTGACCTCTGTTTATATCTGGAATAAATAAGAGCACATGTTCCTTTCAGATATCTTGTAAATACAAAGCACTGTAGCTCCAGTTAGTTTCAGAGCTATGCATCACATTGACTTTTTTAGAACCTTACAAACAAAGCCACTAAGTTTTTTGTCTGGCACCTATTTTTCATTTGATCACAGTGCTTTCTCTTAGTCTGTTAGCACAGACCAGAGGATAATCACATTTCAGCTAGTCCATACAAGCTGCAAAAGGTATGTGAAGTGGTCTGTTCCCTTGCACTTCCTCCAGCTAGACAACTATTTTTTCATGCTGCTCTTGAGAAATATAATGGAATTTCTGCAACCTTCTACCTGTGTTTCCATGCAGAAAAGTAAAATGTTGGGTTTTCACTGGAGAAATTAAAATTCAGTAGTTTGTTTTGAATTTTCATTCTGCAAAAGTTTGTTAATTTCCATTCTCCTATTTGCAGACAAAATATTTGGAATTTCTTGTGAGATGCAAATTCAGAAACTTCTTTAATAAAACAGAGGGGAGTGGTGAAGAAGTCCATATGTGTTTGTGCACATATGGAATATTTATGGTCTTTGTGTGTCTGTGTTCATGGTATGTCATTATTTTACCTTTATTCTTTCTATGTTGAAGGTTTTCTTCCTGGGAAGAATTTGAAGAAGAGCATGGCAAAGGGAGAGAGTTTGGTTATGCAAGTCTTCACAAAGAACTTGAACCATTTTTACTCAGAAGAGTTAAAAAAGATGTAGAAAAGTCTTTACCTGCTAAGGTTGAACAAATTTTGAGGATGGAAATGAGTGCATTGCAGAAGCAATATTACAAGTAAGTAATGACACTTAATTCCTGCTATTTTAATGACATATCTATATGAAAATTACTGAAGTGTAATAGTTCTCATAATGCAATTTTAACTGATATTTTGAGAGCTTACATCCTTCATATTTCCACAAATGGTTAGAAATTACTTCCATTGTGCACATTCTATATCATAGGTGGATTTTAACCAGGAATTATAAAGCCCTGAGTAAAGGTTCAAAAGGCAGTACCTCAGGCTTTTTGAACATTATGATGGAACTCAAGAAGTGTTGTAACCATTGCTACCTCATTAAACCACCGGATGATAATGAATTCTATAATAAACAGGAGGCCTTACAGGTAATACCTTTTTTTGAAAAAAATTTTTAAGTGATTTTGCATCTCTAATATGTATGCAGTAATTTTATAGTGTTCTGAAAATTTATTTGTTCTTATTAAATTATGTTAAGAAAGACCAAGTTCTCTATCAAATGTGCATCCTGGGTTTTAGAGGTAAGTGAAATTATTACCTTTTTGTTTGTTTCTTAACTGGAACTCAATAATAGAGGGATCAATACTAAATAAAATATCCTTGGCTTCAATTATGATCAAAAAAAGAAAGGAAATATTTTTAAATAGTCTGTGCATTTTCAGACTAAATAAACTTAAGACCTATTTTAAACCCAGATTAAAATAAAGCAGTTAAATAAACAGGTAAATTGAATATAAATGCAAATGTATGTGACTGGCAGTAGTACATCAATAATCCATGTGATAGCAGAAAGTAATCTGCAGAATGTCTTTAAGCTTTTTTGTAATAAACATCCTAAGCTTAGTCTGGTTGTTTTGTTGTTATAAATAAAAGCAATTATAGCATCACTACTAAAAGATGGTCTGTGATTGTGTTGTGGGTTTATAGTTTGGGTTTTTTTGAAAGGTTAACTAATCTTTGTACTAAAACTGTTGAGAAACACACCAACAAATAAAAGCGCTGTTATAATTTATGCAGTTTATAACACCATAAATGTTTCTAAAGATCAGGGTTTTTTTTCTGTAAACTTTAAGTTCATAATTTAAATACTTTCCCAAAACTACTAGATTGAAATCATGACCTGTCACTGCACAAAATATTTTATATTATAAAATGCTTATCTAAGCTAAAGGATGTTTCATTTGCAATTTGGCACACTCTAACTGCATAAATTTATAATTAATCTCATCAGAACTGTTCAACCATTATTGCTAATAATTGCATACTTGTATCAATGATTTCCTTGGCTCATCTGAATAAGTTTTGTTAGCTTTAATTATGAACAATACATCCTTCTCATTTCTGGCATGAAGAACAAAAGCACCTAACTTCCAATTTTTTATTCCCGAAAATTCTATTCTGAGCCTCTTCAGCTAAAGAGACCTAATGTTTTCAACATTAAATTCAGCATGCACCTGAGTTTCTATTCTGCTTATTTCCACTGGAGCTGAGAAGGCTGAACATTGTAACCTAGCTAAAGCATGTTGACTTCTACTAACAGGATTCCTCTCACTTTTATCTTGCCAGAAAAACTTGACTGATTAGGCATTGTTTAAAAATACTTAGAAGATCAAGTAGCAATGCTTAGGCCTGTTCAAAAGACAGAAAGTGAAGAGCAAGTAGTATTACGGTAGTCAGGTAGTCTCTGTTGCTGTTTATTTGGTAGAAGAGATTTTGAGTCTACACTGTAACTGCTCTTACTCATAGCACAATATATTTGCTTAACATTTTAATGAAATGTTAAGATGCTGTTTTATGAGCCAGAGGTGAGAAATGCATTTATTTGAAAAACGTGCTAGTCCTGTTGATTTCAGATAGAGTGTTTAATGCTTTTATAATGAGTTTCTACAAGATCAGCACTGACTAAATGCTTATAAAACTTTCATGTTCAGTTAATGAATGTCTAACCATCTTCAGTGTATGTTAGTATTGAGGTGAGCTTACTTTGCGATGCACATTTTCTTGTCTTGTAGCATTTAATACGTAGCAGTGGGAAACTAATCCTTCTTGACAAGCTACTGATTCGCCTACGAGAACGTGGCAACAGAGTACTGATTTTCTCTCAGATGGTGAGGATGTTAGACATTCTAGCAGAGTATTTGAAGTATCGTCAATTTCCCTTTCAGGTAAGAATTTTGCTGGTAATAGCCAAGAAGCCTTGATCTTTATCATTTTATCTTTAAAAAAGTGTCCTTTCTGTAGAAAAATTTATAAAAGTTTAATTTTTTGTACAGTAAAAGACTAGCAATTACCATATACTTAATAGTATTTTGAAATTAAACTTAGTTGAAAGTGTTACATCACTCTTATTCCCCCCCCCAATTATTTTGGCAATTGAGAATTCAAGATGCTCTGAATAGAATATGGTAGGAGTTTCTCTTTAACTGTATTATTCAACTGTATTAACTGTATTATTACTCTTTAGAGACTTGATGGATCAATAAAAGGGGAATTGAGGAAACAAGCATTGGATCATTTTAATGCAGAAGGCTCAGAGGTGAGTGGCTGGGTTTTTTTGATCCGTTCAGCTTTATTTTCTTTCCCCCAGGAAATATAACAAATATTGCACAAAAACTGAAGATACAATAAAGTGAGGGATGTATTATGTTGAAATTCCATTGCTGTTACAGAGACTATAAGGTTTACAACTCTTAACAAACAAACAAAAAAAATGCAACAAAAAAATCCCTCAAAACAAACAAAAAATTAAAAAAGCTAAGAGCAAGTTAAATAAGAAACAGAATTTATGAAAACAGTGTTTATAACTAATATAGCTACATAGTTAGATTTTTAGATTTTTGTCAGTGCTCTTTATCAAAGTAATTTTAAGTGCTGTTTATGATGCCAAAATAGCATGGAAAAACTGCTCAAAGACAGAATTTTATCTTTAAGCAGCAAAGGTATTTATTGTATACA
>JAWWTY010000082.1:1831170-1843268 GCA_035222235.1 Margarornis squamiger | reverse complement strand
GAAGGGTCTTGAGGGGAAGCTGTATGAGGAGCAGCTGAGGTCACTTGGTCTGTTCAGCCTGGAACAGAAGAGACCGAGAGGAAACCTCATCACAGTCTACAACTTCCTCACAAGGGGAAGCGGAGAGGCAGGCACCAATCTCTTCCCTGTGGTGGCCAGTGACAGGACCCAAGGGAATGTCATGAAGCTGTGTCAAGGGAGGTTTACATTAGATATTAGGAAAAGGTTCTTCACCCATAGGGTGCTTGGGTACTGGAACAGGCTCCCCAGGGAAGTGGTCACAGCACCAAACCTGCCAGAGTTCAAAAAGTATTTGGACAATGCTCTCAGGCACATGCTGTGATTCTTGGGGATGGTCCTGTGCAGGGCCAGGAGTTGGACTTTGATGGTCCTTGTGGGTCTCTTCTAACTCAGAATATTCTGTGATTCTGTGAAATGGGTGAAACAGTAAGTCAACTCTTTGGCATGCAATATCTATTCACCTATACAGGGTAATTAATGCAAACATGTAAAAATACATAATGTATTTTGCTAACAAAATAAGAAAGATATTTACAAATACATTAGTCCTTGATCTAATTATTAGAATACTGGAGAGGGCTGTTTTTCATTTAATGCTTTATGATGTTAAGCACCTGTGGTACTTCTGAAAACAAAGAATGAAATTTGGATTTCTTAGTTGATCACTTTTAGAAATTTCTTTCAGCCCCCATGTAAACATGAATGCCAGATATGCTTACCTGGATAATACTTAAAATATTGAGTGAGTCCAGTTGTGGGTGGTGAGGGTTTTTTGTTTGTTGGGGGGGTTTTTTGTTTGTTTTTGTGAATCTTTTTGTTGTTGTTTAGGTTTGGTGTGGTTTTGCTTGGTTTTGTTTAAGTCAGGGTAGGACTTCTTTAGAACAGTAGAGTACTAAAACATTTTCATGCTAATCATTCATTAGCACTATATTGTGATTTCTGCAGTTTATTAATGTTTGATTAGTTCTACATTATTATACTTTCATATTAACTCAGACATATAGTTAGACCTGCTTTCTGCTTTGAAGGAAATTAAACAACAATCACAGCTATCAGGGATGTATTTCATAGTATTTTTATATTACTCAACTTGTAAAACAAGAAAAATATTCTCATCTTTATATTCAGCCATGTTGTATGAGGTGTGTGTGTTTCATGTATGAAAATACTTTCATGAGAGACAGTGCTTCATGAAGCATTTTATATGTGTACATTTTGTGTATACACAAATAAATTAAATATGCCATTCTGAACTAAATTTTCCTAATATATTAATTACTGACTCATTGTTTAAATAAAATCATGTATTGATTTGGTGAAAATACTTATGTTCCAATATGTAAGGTGGCTAACTTTTCCAATATGGATGAAGATGACATTGAATTGGAACCAGAACAAAATTTAAGAAACTGGGAAGAAATCATTCCAGAAGTCCAGCGGCGACGAATAGAAGAGGAGGAAAGACAAAAAGAGCTTGAAGAAATATATATGCTCCCAAGGATGAGAAACTGTGCAAAACAGGTATCTCTGGGTTTTGACCAACTAACTTTGATTTTTGTTATTGTTGTTTTATTGCTGTTGTTTTGGCTTGTACTTTTGAGTTTGGTGGTTTTCACGCGTGGCACCCACGCACACAACTCCTCTCATTTTTGACAGGCTAGATAACATATTAATAAAATGTTTTAGTCATGTAGCTTTGAACTACTTAATCTGAAATTCCAGATCAGCTTTAATGGTAATGAAGGGAAACGCAGTAGGAGGAGAAGATATTCTGGATCCGATAGTGACTCAATCTCAGAAAGAAAACGACCAAAAAAACGTGGAAGACCACGAACTATTCCTCGAGAAAATATTAAAGGATTTAGCGATGCAGAGATTAGGCGGTAAGATGTGGGGGGACATGCATGTTTAAAGGGACAAAACATATTTTTTATCATTAGAGACTTTGAAAATATGGAAAACAGTCTATTTTTCATGAATTTAGTTGAAAACTTTTATTCTAGGCATTTAAGGCTTTACTCTGTGTAGTTTGGGGTGCTCACATAAGGAACTGTTATGTCCAGAATTTGAACCTATTTTGGTGAGGAATAACATTGGGTTCAAAACATGTTCTACAGAAGGTTCAGTGAGTTTTGTTTTGTTAAATTTCTTGCCATTGTAATTGTATTAATGTTATACGATGCTTTTTAAAGCTAAAAAAAAAACCAAAATCCATTTTGATAAGTTGTTGTGATTTACTATAAATCCACATTTGATTTTTATGATTAGACACATCACATTGCTGAATTCTTGGTCTTGTGCAACTAATTAGTAATTTTTGAAATTAATTGTATCTATTATTGTTTTATTTATATCAGTTATTAAACCAAATAGAACTCTGAATTTAAATGTGGGTTGTCTTCATATACTAAGCCATCCTAGTGTCTCTAGTTCTTATTTTCTTTGCATTGTCCACATAGCCTTGTACTAAGACTTTACAAATACATTTTTAAAACCATTGTAGTTAAGCATACATTTTTTTAACTGCAAAATTATTTTATGTTACTAGGTTTATCAAGAGTTACAAGAAATTTGGTGGCCCACTTGAAAGGTAAACTAATTTGCTTATATTTGTATAGCAACTTGGTACCTTGTTTACATTAAAATTAGAACAGTATACCAAGAAACCTTAGGTTGAAGAGAAAATAGTGTGCCTAATCTTTTGCCTGCACTATAACATGAATTTAAATTAATTTTTTTTCCTTTCATCATATATGGTATGTATGTAGACAGCCAGTTTGACAAATCTTTAAATTTTGCAAGACTACTTGCTTTTTCTTTATACTTTACCTACTGTCCTGTTTAATCTGCATTAGTGACAATTGTTCAGTTTTTTGTTTGATAATTGTACACAGCATAGCAAGTGTGAGTGAATGATAACTTACACGATCACTTCTCTAGTTTCAAAATCTGAAGAAGTCATAATACTAAAGTTTTAGAGCTGTAAAAACATTTGTTTTCTTCCAGGTTAGATGCTATAGCTAGAGATGCTGAGCTAGTTGATAAATCTGAGATGGACCTTAGACGTCTGGGAGAACTTGTACATAATGGATGCATTAAGGCTTTAAAAGACAATTCCTTTGGACAAGAAAGAGCAGGTAAAGTGCATTTGGAGGTGGGGGAGAGAAACAAAAAGTATCAAGAGATCTGAATGATTCTTGCCCTCTGATTATAACAAAACAATTGTGTTTGGGGAAAACATTAACAAAATGTTAGCATGCTAGGTGATTTAGGAAAAAGAATTTTCGTAAGAAAACTTTTTTGTTTTGTTTTTCTTCCCCCTTTCCCTGAGTTGTCACAGTAGAATGCAGTATGCTTTTGCTTTATCATGAAATTTAAAATTAATCTGCTACTCTTAACTGGAAGACCTTGAGATTCTGGAGTTTAATTAAAGCATTTGGTTAAGAAAAATTAATTTCTTATAATTGAATGTCTGCTCCTATAGAATCAGACTTTCTTTTTTCTCTATGTTTGTCTATAAGATACATGTAAAGGCTAAATATTTTAATAATTTGGTCCTTTATTTTAAGGAGGAAGATTTGGGAAAGTTAAAGGCCCAACATTCCGAATATCAGGAGTGCAGGTGAATGCAAAGCTAGTCATTTCTCATGAAGAAGAGTTGGCACCGTTGCACAAATCCATTCCTGCAGATCCAGAAGAAAGGAAAAGGTATTTTTTTTCTTCCTAAAGGAACCCATAATGTAGAAAGTTATTCAAGGCTTTTATGCATATATTTAAGCAATCCAGACTCAAAGTGCACTGGGACACCCATGTCGTTCCATTACCTCTAAGAACTGGCAGCAGAAATCTGCTCCACATCCTTTCTTTATTCTTTCTTTCCTCTCCTTAGAAGCCAGTATTTGCTTTGGCTTCTGAGGATATATTCATTGGGGACTGGGTTCAGATACTCTTAATTATTCCAGACTAGAAATTAAGCTTGTTGAGGAGCTGCTTTGTGTCACCTCTGCCTGAGAGAAAGCAATATTTGTCAAAATGGAGCAGATAGTAATTGTTGGTAGTTGTTTAGCCCTGTGAACTTTTTAGCTTGCTATCTGGTGTATCATATTCCCTAGACTATCTGCTTATTCAGTTAGCAGTTACACTTGAATAATATTTTAAGCTTATCTTCGTGGTTAGCCAGTTCTGACTCAGTCCATGGCCACAGATAGATGTCTGGTTTTTATATCTTGATCTGCTTTAAAACATGTTTTGGTACTGATTTGAATAAGTATTTTATAGAAATTGTAAGAAAGTTATCTGGATTACTTACTAAATATACCAGGATCTTAGTGCTGTGTAGCATGTTCTCCTATCCCTTACTAAGTTTGAGAAGTTTGCTTATCTATATTTCTAATTTATTTCTACTAGATATGCCATCCCATGTCACACCAAGGCAGCTCATTTTGATATAGATTGGGGCAAGGAAGATGATTCCAATCTGTTAATAGGTATTTATGAATATGGCTATGGCAGCTGGGAAATGATAAAAATGGATCCTGATCTCAGTTTGACACAGAAGGTATGTCATCTACAAAATTTCGTCAAGGACTTTTTTTATTTAGGTGATAATGCTAATAAGAACAGTTACTAAAAGAGCTTATTTTATGATAACTCAAATTGCGCAGAAGTTAGGTCAGTTCTACTCCTTTGTATCCTTTTGGTAAATTATTAGATTTTAAGATTTTGTGTATTCAGTTGAAGTATACCTTCTTAGAGTCTGCTATGTTTTTGTATTTCTATGTATTTGTATCTCTGTCCGTTGAATTCTCTCTTCCATCTTTTGCTTCCCTAGTTTAAATGCTCTAGTTGTGTTAATTTTAATTAGTTACAGACCTTTGGAAAAAGAGGCAGGCAGCTCAGGAAGAGTACAAGGATGTCGTTAGGTCATGTAAAAAGAAAATTAGAAAGGCAAAAGCTTAACTAGAATTCAATCTGACCACTCCTGTAAAAGATTTAAAAAAATGTTTTTATAAATACATTAACAAAAAATGAAGGGCCAAGGAAAATCTCCATTCTTTATTGGACCCAGAGGGGAACATTGTCACCAAAGATGAAGAAAAGGCTGAGGTAATTAAGGCCTTCTTTGCCTCAGTCTTTAACAATAAGACCAATTATCTCCAGGACAATCAGCCCCCTGAGCTGGTAGACTGAGACAGGGAGCAGAATAGAATCCCTGCAATCCAAGAGGAAGCAGTTAGTGACCTGCTGTGCCACTTAGACACTTACAAGTTTATAGAACTGAATAGGATTCATCCAAGGGTACTGAGGGAGCTGGTGGAAGAGCTTGCTAAGCCACTCTCCATCATTTATCAGCAGTCCTGGCTAACCAGGGAGGTCCCATATGACAGGAGGTTGGCCAATGTGACGCTCATCCACAAGAAGGGCTGGAAGGAGCATTCAGGTTCAGCCTGACCTCAGTGCCCTGCAAGGTTATGGAACAGATCATCTTGAGTGCGATCACATGGCACATACAGAATAACCAAGGGGTCAGACCCAGCAAGCACAGGTTTAGGAAAGACAGGTCCTGCCTGACCAACCTGATCTCCTTTTATGACCAGGTGACCCACCTAGTGGATGAAGGAAAGGCTGTGGATATAGTCTATCTATACTTCGGCAAAGCCTTTGACACCATCTCTCATGACATACTCCTGGAAAAGCTGGCAGCCCATGGCTTGGACAGGTGGACTCTTCACTGGGTTAAGAACTGGCTGGACAGCCAGGCCCAGAGAGTGGTGGTGAACAGTGCTGCATCCAGTTAGCGGACGGTCACTAGTGGTGTTTCCCAGGGCTCAGTGTTGGGCCCAGTCCTGTTTAATATCTTTATTGATCATGTGGACAAGGGGATCAAGCATATCCTCAGTAAATTCTCAGATGACACTAAGTTGGGTCCGAGTGTTGATCTGCAGAAGTGTAGGAATGCTCTGCAGAGGGATCTGAACAGGCTGAATCAATGGGCCAAGACCAATTGTATGAGGTTCAACAAGGCCAGGTGCTGGGTCCTGCACTTGTGTCACAACAACCCCATGCAATGCTACAAGCTTGGGGAAGAGTGGCTGGAAAGTAGCCCAGCAGAAAAGGACCTGAGGGTGCTGGTTGACAGCTGGCTGAACATGAGCCAGCAGTGTGCCCAGGTGGCCAAGAAGGCCAATGGCATCTTGGATTGTACCAGAAATAGTGTGGCCAGGAGGACCAGGGACCTGATTGTCCCTCTGTACTTGGCAATGGTGAGGCCAAACCTTGAGTACTGTGTTCAGTTCTGGGCCCCTCACTACAAGAAAGACATTGAGGTGCTGGAGTGTGTCCAGAGAAGGGCAACAAAGCTGGTGAAGGGTCTAGAGAGTAAGTCATATGAGAAGCAGCTAAGGGAGTTGGGATTGTTTAACCTGAAGAAAAGGAGGTTCAGGAGAGACCTTATTGCTCTTTACAACTACCTGAAAGGAGGTTGTACCACGGTGGGCATTGGCCTCTTTTCCCTGGCAACTAACAACAGGCCAAGCGCCTCAAGCTGTGCCAGAGGAGATTCAGGTTGGACATCAGGAGAAATTTCTTCAGAGAAAGGATTGTTAAGTATTGGAATGTACTGCTCAGGGAGGTGATGGAGTCACCATCCCTGGAGGCGTTCAAGAAATGACTGGACATGACACTTAGTGTCATGATCTAGTTGACAAGGTGGTGATCAGTCAGTGGTTGTACTCAATAATCTCAGAGGTCTTTTCCAACCTAAATGATTCTGTGATTCTGTAATTTTATTCTTGATATTTTGGAGGGAAATTGGTTTGGGGATTTTGGTTTGGTTTTCCTATCCCGGTTTCCTTTGTTTGAAACTGTCTTTCATTTGCAACATGAGAATTGCTGTATTTATCAGATTAGAAGTAGTGCAATGGCTGCCTAGAAGTAGTGAGAAACATTTAGGGAAAGACTGGAGTGAAGCAAACTCAGTGATACTGCCAGCAGCCTGTAGCTTTGGGATTTGAGGAGCCAGGGTTGTATATAAATCTGTTTAATGATATCCTATCCCTGCCTTCCATTAATTTGCTTGTTTTATGAAACCACTCATCTATATTTTTGGCTTCTGACATTTCCTGTGGTAACGAGTTAATGCATTTAGAAGCACAAGGCAGAGCTAGGAGATCTGTGGATGACAGTGGTACAGGAGCTCTGAATTTTTTGATAAGCTACGAGAGTAGAAACAGAAATCTGAGGCTAGTTTCTTGAGTTTACTGTAAACTTTGTGAGACTATTTTCAAGACTACATTAATTGTGTGTTTGAGGAAGAATAAAATGTTTAAGTTCTCCATTCCCTAAAGCATGCCTGCATATTGGTCAGGTATAGTTGGAGTGGATTTGTTTTTTACCTATTTTTTTTAATTCACCTTTTTCTGTTCCCAGTGTTCCAGACTAGCAGCTTCCTAATTTGATAATGTGTATTTGTAGTTGATGCTACCATTGCTCTCCTCAGATTTTACCTGATGATCCAGATAAGAAACCCCAGGCCAAGCAGTTGCAGACCCGTGCAGATTACCTCATTAAATTACTGAATAAAGACCTTGCAAGAAAAGAAGTGCAAAGACTTACTGGTGCAGTAAGTTAAGCTTAATATTCAGTAGTGAGATATCATAGTATGCCTATGGGAATGTCAGCAGATACTTGTTTTATTCTTAGTTCCATTCTTCTTTGCTTTGTGTAATTTTTCTCTGTATTGGTAATAGTATTATATGAGACTAACTCAATGAATGTATTGCAAGTTTAATATTGGTTTTTTCTCCCTTATTTGTATATATTCTCTACTGTTGCATTAGGCTCTGTCTCCAGTCCTGAGAAAAGTGGTGGTCATTAGTGGCAATAAATAAAATGAATTATTTCTTTAACATAAAAACCAAAACCTTTTTCTGCAACTCTGGTGCAGACATTTGTCAGTTGACATAATAAAGGTATTAATTTGCATTCAGGGCAATTCAAAGAGGAAGAAAACAAGAAGTAAGAATAGAGCAACAAAGGCTGCAAAAATTAAAGAAGAAATAAAAAGTGACTCCTCATCACCACCCTCAGAAAAATCTGATGAAGATGATGTGTATAATGAGGTAAACATCATTCATATAAAGACTTGAGCATTGTATGTTTTAGAAATGCAATTTTAATTTTAATATCTGAATATAAAACTAATGTTTCTGGCTAATCCATTATTACTACTGATAATAATTCTTCAGGTAGCAACTTTTGTTCAACCTCAGGAAAAAAATCAAGCTTGATTAGAAAGTACAGCGTGAATAAACAATGTTTTGAGACATGCAAGTGAATACTTCTTTGTATGACAGGGCTTTCATTATCACAGAATCACAGAATGGATAAGGTAGGAAGGGACCACTGGATCTAGTCCAACCTCCCTGCTCAAGCAGAGTCCCTTAGAGCATGTTACTCAGGATCCTGTCCAGATGGCTTTTGAATATCTCCAGAGAAGGAGATACCCTCTCTGGGCAGCCTGTTCCAGTCACCCTCACAGTAAAGTTCTTCCTAATGTTCGGGGGGAACTTCCTGTGTTCCAGTTTCTGCCCATTGCCTCTTGTCCTATTGCTTGGCACCATCCTTTTGACACCCTCCCTTCAGATACTTATAGACACTGATAAGGTCCCCTCTTGGTTGTCTCTCCTCCAAGTTAAACAGGGTCAGTTCCCTCAGCCTTTCCTCATATGTAAGATAGTCCAGTCCCTTAATCATCTTTGTAGCCTTCTACTGGACTCGCTTCAGGAGCTCCATGTCTCTCTTGTACTGAGGAGCCCAGAACTGGACACAGTGCTCCAGATGCAGCCACATCAGGGCTGAGTAGAGGGGCAGGATCACCTCTCTTGACCTGCTGGCAATGCTCTTCCTAATGCACCCCAGGATACCATTGGCCTTCTTGGCCACAAGGGCACACTGCTGGCTCATGGACAGCTTGTTGTCCACCAGGACCCCCAGATCCTTCTCCACAGAGCTGCTTTTCAGCAGGTCGGCCCCCAGCCTGTACTGGTGCATAGGGTTATACCTTCCCAGGGCCACGTTGCACCTAATTTTGTGACTTTCAAGGTAGCTGAAAGGACACTAGATTCTTTGGAACATCTCTGAAAAAGAGAAAGTTGGAACTCTGTTCCCTTCTCCTGTGACTGTTTAATTTGTGGTCAGACAAAAGTTACTGGAACAAAACTAACCAGAACAGGTCTTCTATCATCACAATGCCCTGAAAAATCAGCTCAGTCTTGTGATGCCTACTTCCTTATTGTTTTTAGCTCTTTGCAGCTTAACTACCTTTTATGGGGCAGATTTCTTTGGTAATATGAAAGTTGAATGGATTTAATCTCTCACACACCCCCATTACCCCTGCCCAATAAAGACTTGGTTTGTGTCACATCAAGGAAATGAGTAAGTAGTCCTCATTTTGTTTCACAACTGCATCCAGCCCCATTTGATAGTTGTTAAACCTATGTCTAAAGAAATCACATATAGAAAAAAAGTGCATTTTAATCTGATGGTTACAAAGATTTTATAGTTAAGAACTCAATTTCATGTGACATATATGCTTGTGTATTGCAGGATAAGATTGTTTCAGTGAAACGTCCACATAAAAAAATAAAAACAAAAGAAGAAAATGAAGAAAAGCCTGAGCCAGATATTGGTATAAAGAAGGAAGCTGAAGAAAAAAGAGAGACAAGAGAAAAAGAAAATAAGAGGAATCTGAACAGGGAGAAAAAAGAAAAAGAGGATAAGAAAGAATTAAAAAATATTAAAGAAAAGAGGGAAAACAAAGTAAAAGAATCCATCCAAAAAGAAAAAGAAGTAAAGGAAGAAAAGGTAACTAGGTTTATTTTTTTCTTATATAGCACTAGAAAAGGTCACCAGGTTTTTGTGAATGATTTTGAGTTGAAAAGATATTTTGGATCATTTACTTTGCAGTTGTCATTTCATTGAAATCTTATGCATCATGTGAAGTTTTATTTTTACCACTTGTAACTACAAGGACAGGCAAATGAAATGGGAAATTACCTCTTTAAAATCCATAGCTTAGTGGGACTGAGAGTGCAAATGGTGCAAAGAAACTTGTTCATTCTCCTTCTCCATCCCTTGGAGAGAGAAAATAAAAGGTACTGTCACTGAATGTCAGATATTTTTTTTTTTTTTTGTTATTATTGAAGAGAATGCAGTAATTACAGTGATCGCTAATTACAGTATAATTCAAGGCCAAAAATAAGGTTTGCTTATCAGATAAATTTTCATATTTTGTTCTTAGGTAAATGAAATCAAGTCTGAAAATAAAGAAAAAAATAAAAAAGTTTCATTGTTGGATATTCCAGTTCATATTACTGCAACTAGTGAACCAGTTCCAATATCAGATGAATCTGAAGAACTGGATCAGAAGACATTCAGTGTAGTAAGTCCCTTGTTGATAACTTAGTGTTTACACTTGATATTCTAAATTAGCACAATTTCTGATGTTTTTGATTCTGCTATTAGGCATTATAATACAGATATCTATTGCCAGTAAAATCTTAGATCAGTGAAGGGTTATCAACACTATACTAAACTCAGTTTTGTTTTCAGGCCTGAAGTTTTATTTTATTGGATTTATGCAGTATAGTGAAGAGTATTTGTCTAGTTGTCTGTGTGCTAGATAGTTTTAAGATACAGACTGTAAAGATCCATCCTCAAGAATAATTCATGGATACTGCTTCTTAAAGGACAGAAATTAATGAATTTTAATGCAGCTGCTGTAGTCTCTGACTTGGCCTTATCAAATACCCCTTGTTCTTTGTAAGCTAACAAGAAATTAAGTTTCAAAGTTGCTCTTGAAGTATTACAAACTTCCTGCCTTAGACAGAGGAAGGAACAAATCTTAAAGTCCTTAGAAATATCTTGCCAGAGTAATATCTCTGATACGAAAAGAATTTCAGTTATATCACTACTTTTGACGGCAACAGAATCAATATTGGAAGAAAAAAAGGGAGGTATGTAACATTTTATAGGTCAATTAGGGCCTTTGGAAAGATGCTAAGGAGTTACTTTGAGCAGCTACTTTTCTGCTGTGAAAGTTCTATCATTCAGCTCTCAACAGTTGTTACTGCTAGACAGGTTTACGGGGTCTACTGTGGTACTGTCTGTTGAGAAGCAAATTATCTTGTTTTATCATTGGTATGGTATTGACCAGTTTATCTGTGTGTGGATTGTTGTTTTGTGCTTTTTTATCTAAATGATGTTATAAGTGACTCATCCATAATTCCGAGGATATCTTGTGAGTGGCTAGGTGACTGAAAATCACACAATTCCCATGTAAGATTGCTCTTCTCTGTTCACATCTACACTTTAAGTTAAGCGGTGTACTTTGTAAACTGTCTTTTTAAAGGTTGCTTTAATTTGTGGTTAGTGCAATAGGTAATGTAGCTGCTTAAGTACTTAATGGCATGAAGTGGTAATGGAACAGCTTCACTGATTTTTGAGTTGTCCCTAGATGTTGCCACAGTGATGGTGATGTTCTCCAAAATCCCTCATATTTTTGATTCTGAATATACAGACTTGCCTCTCTTCATAAGTGGGAGCAATTCTAGGTTGAGTTTGCATATAGACCATTTTTTTGGCTAGGCCCTCTGTTCTGGAAAGTACATTCATCATTATGCCATAATCAGATGGCATCTAATTAGCATGTTTATTTTTAAAATGGAAATTACTGCTGTGGGTTGTTGAGGCTAACTCATTTGACTTCTTGTCTACCTTGTGACAGGTAAAATTATGCATTTCATCTGTCTACCTGTCCTAGTTCAGCAGGTGGGACCAGTTATCACTGTGTGGGGGTGATCTATATCTATAATATGCTTAGGGGCAGAACAGGGCCTCCTAGGGAGGCTTCCTGGAGGCCTGCTCTGAGAGTTGATAATGCTGAGTGGCATGGAAAGTGGGAGGACATGGGCCAGTACTTGGAAAGTTTCTCCCCTCAAATGATCTGGAAATTCACCCCTGAACAGCTGCAGGATCCTGACAAAATAATAAGCTATGTGAAAGGCAAATGCTCTGGC
>JAWWTY010000082.1:1815766-1831070 GCA_035222235.1 Margarornis squamiger | reverse complement strand
GGCTAACAAACCCCTTTGGGCTTGTGCCCCGGGACACTGGGTTATACTGCTGGGTTTTGGTGAGTTGGAAGCAGTTTTCTCTTTGTGTCAGTGTATTTATTGTAATATCTTTTATTAAATTTTAAGTCTGACTTATAATCTCTCTTGTGGTGGGTCCATTTTGTCCTGCCAGTTTACCTTTAAACCAGCACACTACCTTGCCATTGTGATTGAATGGTATTTCCAAGCAAGCATCTATAATTTAAAACATGCTAACTGGTTTATCTGTATTTACTATTAACACATTTGAATTAGTGTGAAAATTCAAGAATACACATAGGAAGTATATCTATCAGTACATATGTGTTTCATCACTATTACTAATTTAGGCACACCTAAACTAGATTTATCCTAGTATCTGCATAGAACTCAGGCTTAAAAACTGCTCAAAGGAATGCTGATCCTCTGTTGAATGCCAAGTTTAATTGTTGCAGAAAGTATCTACTTAAAATATATTGAACATTCTCATACTTAATCTTGACACTGAGTTTATATAGCTTTCAAGGCTCTAAAAAGTAAAATAAGTCTTATCCTTGTCTTGGTTTAAAGACAAATATTGGGAGGCAGGAACTCCAATAAGATGAACTCTCTCCCCTTTTATAGAGGGGCCAAAAAAATGTGAGGAGGTTATAAGTGAAAAAATAACAGTTTACTGAAAGGAAATAGCAGTAACTACAAAGATACAGAGGAAATTGTTTACCCACAAAGAGAGGAATTCGCCACCCACATGGCCCCCCAGGAACAAAGAGGAAACAAAATGACAGAGGGTCTTAACTGCAGCGGTGGTACCAGTTCAAAGTCTTTGTTCCCTGGCTTTGGAGCGGCAGGGGGTGCAGCTGTCCTGTGATGGGTGAGCAGTGAGCGAAGTGGAGCATCTCCCGGCTGGCTCATTCATACCTCAGAGCTGTCCACTTCAGCACCACAAATCCGTACTAGCACTCTGGAGGAGAAATGAGAGGAGGAGAATTGGCAGGTGGCAGAAGGGACCAAATTTCGCCGTGGTTTTTTTGGGGACAGTCCACACTGCTTTGGCGACCAAGGCAAGATGCCGCACTTCCGGTTCCCGATGCGGCTTTTCTGCTGTCCTAGCCAGGCAGGGATGGCTTCCAGTCGCAGCTGAGACCCCAGAAACAACTTCTACCTGCGGCAAAATCCCCCCCCACCCCTCCAACTCCCCATGCTGGGAGGGCAGTGTCCCACTTCAGATGATGTAATGATATGAATATTCATCATTATAACTCTTTCTTGGCTTGTAACCATAACAGTCCTATATACTTGTGCTGAAAGTTAAACTTGTGATTGGAAAACCTAATTATAATAATTCCTTTTTCTCAGAAAATCTTTATATTAACTTAGTGCTTTCTTGAATCTTTAATATTTGTTACATACAATTGAATGCTTTCATATAGGAGTAAATTTTCAACTGGATTAAAACTAAAAGAGCTGTGAGCAAAGATTTGTTTTTCATTTGGCTTATGACAGTACCGTCTTTGCATATGTAAGGGTGAGTCATGTTTTACAATTTTTATTTTTTTATTTTTGAATTAATTTATTCCTTTTTTACATTTTATAGTGCAAAGAAAGAATGAGACCTGTCAAAGCAGCATTGAAACAATTGGATAGACCAGAGAAAGGCCTTTCTGAAAGGGAACAGCTGGAGCATACTAGACAGTGCCTAATCAAAATTGGGGACCACATTACTGAATGTCTAAAGGAGTACACAAATCCTGAACAAATTAAACAGTGGAGAAAGTAAGTTATTCTGCATGATTTTTCTTGAAAATGGGAAATCCATAATAGCTTTTATTAAGCAGCACAGTTTTTAATTATTTATCTTGTTTCTTATTCTCCCTTTCTTTTATTTTTCTGCTGTATTACATAACGACATATAAAAACATGATTATAAATGTTTCCAACTTTTATTGGATTCACTTTTTTATACATGCATAGCCATACATTTTGTCCAGTAGGTGTAGTCATATTGCTTTTTAAAACCAAAAGCAAACAGAAAATAACTGTATTTAGAGTATATTTAATGTTTAGTGGAAAAGAGTTCTTATCATGTTGGTTTATAAACTTGCTATATTTTATTGTTAAGTTCTTAATAGAATTTGAATTAAATCTGTCATAATGTGTACTTTATTCCTTTATGGTTGCACTTCTATATATGGCACTCCTCAGTCAAGTGTTTAATTTTCTTGCAGACTGTTGTTAACATAGAATATTTCTGCTGTTTGTACTTGTTTTATTTTAAAATATTGAGGTGAACTGAAATACAAAAACAATATTCATGTCTTAAAGACACTTTGGTAAATGTTATGTTTCTTTAAGTGGAAATTCATGGTAGGATCATAGAATCATAGAATTGTTAAGGTTGGAAAACACCTCTATGGTCATCGAGTCCAACCATTAACCTAACACTGTCATGTTCACCACTAAACCATGTCTCCAAGTGCCACATCCACACATTTTTTGAACACTTCCAGGCATAGTGATTCCACCACTTTCCTGAGCAGCCTGTTCCAATGCATGAACACCCTTTCAGTGAAGAATGAGTATAGTAGAGCTACTATAATGCTAATTCTTAATAATGCTACAGTACCATGCATAGATTATTAAAATATTTATTTCATCTGTCTTTAATAAGGCAATGAATTTAGTAAAAGTATTCATGCTATATTTCTTATACAGATGTAATTGGGAACACCATTGGCTAGTTGTGTCTACTTTTGCAAACCTCTAGGCCAAAACTATAATGTTTTAATCATCACAGTAAAAGAGCAGAGAGATGCTTCTTGCGCATACACACGACATGTTTCTGAACTAAACACTAGTTAGAACAGTATTATTCCATAGTCTTTTAAGCATTTCACCTGTAAACTTTGCTAAAAGAATTCTAGACTAGGTTTTGTCTTCTTGACACCAAAAGCACTGGTTTATTTTTTCTTCTTTCATAACATAGATTAGGATCAAAGATTTTGGCATACTGCTTCCATCCTCTTTCAGATTTCTCATTTGGTTTTAAAAGCTTTGACCAGGCTTTGGAATTCCGTGGAAAAATCCTGTCCCTGATATCTGAAGGAAATTAGGCACGTAGGTCAAATTTCTTATATTGCAAGAGATTTCAAGTTTGGAAGAATCTTTACTGAGTAGCAAATATTCAGGTTTTCTGACATATTTCAAGCAATCTTTCAGAAGACTTGCACAACAAATTGAAAACTACATTTTTATACAATTGCACAAACCCTTCTATTAACAGAATTGCCATTAATACTATTTTTCATGCACTTTGCATTCTGCAGTCATTGTGATAAATATTACAAAATGGCAAATTATTAAAGTAATTTCTGTAAAGTTTGAAATACAGATAAGTAATGATTGCTGTGCAGCTAAGTAATATTCTGTGTAACAGACGTTACAATTATTTCTGTTTACTGAAGTACTGTTGAAATAATTTCATTTAAGTCCACGTTCTGTTGTATGACTGTAGTGGGTTGACCCTGGCTAGACACCAGGTACTCCCCAAAGCCACTCTATCACTCCCCTTCCTAACTGGACAATGGAGAGAGAATAACAAAGGGGTCATGAATGGAGATAAGGACCAGGAGAGATCACTCACCAATTACTGTCACAGACAAAACAGACTTGATGTGGGAATATTAATTAAATTTATTACTGACAAAATCAGAGCAGGATAATGAGAAGTAAAATAAATATAAAAGCACCATCCCCCCACCCCTCCCTTCTTCCCAAGTTCTACTTCCTCCTCCCCCAGTGGCACAGGGAGATGGGGAATGGGGATTACGGTCAGTTCATCACAAGTTCTTTCTGTCACTGCTCAGAGAGAGGAGTCCTTCCCCCACTCCACCATGGGATTCCTCCCACAGGAGACAGTTCTTCATGAACTTCTCCAGTGTGAGTCCATCCCACGGGCAATAGTTCTTCACAAACTGCTGCGATGTGGGTCACTTTTCCACGAGGTGCAGTCCTTCAGGCACAGGCTGCTCCACAGGGTCACGAGTCCTACCAGGAAAATCTGATCCAGTGTAGGCTTCTCTCTCCACAGGTCAGCAGGTCCCTGCCAGGAACCTGCTCCAGCATGGGCCTCCCACGGAGTCACAGCCTCCTTCGGGCATCCACCTGCTCTGGCATGGGTCTCCTCCATGGTCTGCAGGTGGATCTCTGCACCCCTATGGTCCTCCATGGGCTGCAGAGGGACAGCTGCCTCACCATGGTCTTCGCCACGGGCTGCAGGGGGACCTATGCTCCAGTGCCTGGAGCACCTCCTCCCCATCCTTCTCCACTGACCTTGGTGTCTGCAGAGTTGTTTGCATGTTCTCACTCGGCTCTTCTCTGTCTGCCTTTTCATCTGTGCAACAACTTTTTTTCCTTCTTAAATATGTTATCCCAGAGGTGTTACTATCATTCCTGATCGGCTTGGCCTTGGCCAGTCACAGGTCTGTCCTGGAGCTGGCTGGCATTGGCTCTACTGGACATGGGAGAGACTTCTAGCAGCTTCTCACAGAAGCCACCTCTGTAGCCTCCCCGCTACCAAAACCTGGCCATGCAAACCCAATACAGTGACACAATAAAAACTAATATATGGAAGAATTATAACCTCTCTTTCTTTTTCCTTCAGAAACTTGTGGATTTTTGTCTCTAAGTTTACAGAATTTGATGCCAGAAAGCTGCACAAGCTGTATAAACATGCAATCAAAAAACGCCAAGAATCTCAGGTAATACTTTCAGACTCTCTAAATATACAAATACATATTCTAAGTTTTATAATTGTTATTATTAAGTATCAGTTGTGTACATTGAATACACTTTAAATGTATTTTACTGTTCGTAGTAAACTAGTCTGTTTTCTTAGGATATTTTCTGAAGAATTCAGATGCAACTCTGGGATTTATCAATGACTATTTTTATACTTGTCTCTTTTAGCAGCACAGTGACCAAAATATTAGCAACAACATGAATACACATGTCATTAGAAATCCAGGTAAGAAATATTGAGCATATTATTGTGCTGGATATCTTAAATGATGGTATGTAAAATGAAATAAAACTGTCTCCTAGAACTCCCATACTGATAGATATCATAGGGATAGGCTGGTTTAGCATAACTTCACTAGTTTGCTGATGAAATTCAACTGAGCATGGACTGAATTTGGCACTTACTGATTTTAGTAGCAAGTTATTTGGCCATTCTTTTAAAGTAAATAAATTAGTTTTAAAAACCCACACTTTTTTGTATTTAATTTTGAGGAGGGAGAGAGGCCAACTCAACACTTGTAAATTTCTTGGAAGCTCTATACCTGTTTGTAGCAGTTGTAATGTCACCATATCATAAGAAAGATATTTAAAAAAAATATTTTAAAAAAATTTATGCTGTGTGAGACTTCCTTATAATCTCTGCTTTATTAAACAGATGTTGAAAGACTGAAGGAGAATACAAACCATGATGACAGTAGCAGGGACAGTTCTTCTGATAGATATTTGTCACAGTACCATGATCATCATAAGGATAGGCATCAGGGAGATGCTTATAAGAAAAGTGACTCAAGGAAAAGGTCCTATTCAGGCTTCAGCAATGGAAAAGACCACAGAGACTGGGATCACTATAAACAAGACAGCAGGTAAATTGCTCTGTTAAGAATTCCCTTCCTGGTTTTGCAGTATGCTTGTAGTAAGCACCAAAGAATCTTTTCTAAGTAATGCAGAATTGCAAAGACATTTCTCTTATGCAGTTCTATTGAATTGACATAATTGCAGTTCTTACTATGTGTTCAGTAATAAGTAAATTTTTTCAGATACTATAGTGATAGTAAACATAGAAAGCTGGATGACCACAGGAGCAGAGATCACAGGTCAAACCTGGAAGGAAGTTTAAAAGACAGTCGGCCTCATTCAGATCACCGTTCCCATTCAGACCACAGGATACATTCAAATCACCGTTTCACTTCAGAGTACAGCCATCATAAATCTTCCAGAGATTATAGGTACCACTCAGACTGGCAAATGGACCACAGAGCTTCTGGTAGTGGCCCAAGGTCACCATTAGATCAGAAGTCTCCTTATGGTTCAAGATCTCCTATAGGACACAGATCTCCATTTGAACACTCATCAGATCACAAAAGTACACCTGAACATACATGGAGTAGCTGGAAAACATAACAAAGAATGACATTTTCTGGACCTTCTTTTAGCCATATACAGTAAACTAACACAGTAATTGCCTTATGTGATTTGAAAGATATGGACTGGATGTTCTGTCACTAGCAGTATTGTTACTTCTTTCCAGAATGCAAGGTCTATTATCCCAACAATAGAAAAATATTTTTGTATTTAAAATTTATGCTGCACTGTGCTGCAAATGTTGTGGCAGGTGGGGGATTTTTTCCCCCTCTTTAAGAAATGGAAAATGTTTACTTTTATGGGGACCTCAACACTGCCCCATTCAGACTGGATCTCATAAAACTGTTTTTAGGGTGAACACAGTTTAAATTATGTTTGCAAATGAATTTTTAAACACTGACCTGTGATCACGTTTCAGGGAGACATGAGGAGTTTGTTTTGCTTTCTTAATAAAGAATTCTCAAGGACATTTGTTCACTTTTCAAAGCTATTTATTTACATTGTACACTGCAACCACCTTGCTGCTTTTCATCACAAGCTTGCATATTTAAGTTCTGTACCTATAACTGTAAAATAGCCAGGATTTCTCCTGTTTGTGATCAGTTATAATAATGCCTTTTTCCAAAATAAAATAAATGGCTGAAAATTTTTGCAAACTAATTGAGATTTTTTTTTTGCTTGTTCCTTTTCCCACCTACTCAGTCCTTGTCACAGAGTCAGTACACTAACACTTTTTAATAAAATATCTTTATGAAATCACTGTTCAGAATGCAAAAATGGGGACAGGAATCTTTTTATTCCATTTAGTGCTTCCTTTCTATTGGATGCTTCAGATACATGTTTTGGATTTGTTTTTCTATTAAACTGTAAATATTGTGATTTGTTGTAATGCAATGTTGGGAAATATTCAGCTAAACTGTGATCTGGAAAGTTTTTTTCAGTCCATAGGTTTTAAAGAAGGAGTGTTCAATATCTGAACACTTTTGAATCAAAATCAGACAAAATTTATTGGAAATTTATTGTTTTCTCACTTGAAATGGGCAATAATGTCAAATGTGCTATGCAGCCAGTCAATATTTTAGATTTGAATGGCTTTCTATTACTAGAATTATTACAATACACACTGAATGTACATAACTTCTGTCTGACAAATTAAAATGAAATGTGAGCTCATGTTTTCTGCTGGTGTTTTTCTACAGCATGCATCTTTCTCATTTAACCATAAAAATATTAAACTCTAACTACTAAATATGCAACATAATTAGGGAAGATGTCTACCCTGGGATCATGTGGTTGGAGCTAATGTTGCTCCAATTTTAATTAATCTTGCAATGTATCAAGCATTTTTTCCAATTAACCAGGGTTACATGAAAGTATTAAAATTGAACCAAAACCTGTTCAGAGTACCTGTCTGTTATGATCTCACTATAGGCACAGCTGCTGCACATTCTAAGTTAATATCATTTAGCCAAGCACATTTAAGCTAATTTAATGTAGGTTGCAACTCAGATAATTAATGCTTCTTCATTTCTTAGCTGTCATTTTCCCAGGGTTGGGAGGCTTTTGAACTCTGCTTTTGAGCTTAATTACTGAAGCAGTGTTTAGCTAGTGGTAGCTAGTAAGGTTGTGTGTGTGTGCTATGCATCTTCTAGTGGTGAAAATCTAGAAGTTGGAGCATCCACATCCACTGCCTAGATCTTATAGCTTGGATAGTGAGCTGGAATCTTGGATCCACTATAACACATCAATAGAGCAGTCCCATTAAGTCTGCTTTACTACCAGTATAGCTAGACAGAACATAATTGGTAGCTTTGGTTACAATCTTTACTAATTAGCATGTTTAGGTTGTGTTAACTTTAATCATGTTATAGCTGTTTAAGACTTAACTGAATGCAGAGGGGAATGAAGTTTGATGTTAGAGGTGCTCTCCATGGCTTATGAGACTGACTGTTATGGGATTCTCCTAAATAGTAAGATATGCACCATATCTTCTGCAAATAAACCATTTATAATTCATTTTCCTTGCATGCAGATGTGGTGGTTGGATCTTGGCTGGATACCAGGTGCCCACCAAAGCCACTCTATCACTCCCCCTCCTCAACTGGACAGGGGAGAGAAAATATAATAAAAGGCTCATGGGTTGAGATAAGGACAGGGAGAGATCAGTCACCGATTGCTCTCACAGGCAAAACAGACTTGACTTGGAGAAATTAATTGAATTTACTACCAATCAAATCAGAATAGAATACTGAGAAGTAAAATCAAACCTTAAAAACACCTTCCCCCCACCCCTCCTTTCTTCCTGGGCTTATTCCTGACTCTCTACCTCCTTCCCCCAAGAGATGGGGAATGGGGGTTGTGGTCATTTCATCACATTGTCTCTGCTGCTCCTTCCTCCTCAGGGAAAGGGCTCCTCACGCTTCCCCTGCTCCAGCATGGAGTCCCTCCCATGGGAGACACTCCTCCACAAACTTCTCCAATGTGAGTTCTTCCCACAGGCTACAGTTCTTAACGAACTGCTCCAATGTGGGTCCCTTCTATGGGGTGCAGTCCTTCAGGAACAAACTGCTCCAGCATGAGTGCCCCATGGGGTCACAAGTCCTACCAGCAAACCTGCTCCAGAGTGGGCTCCTCTCTCCACAGGTCCACAGGTCCTGCCAGGCTTCCCACAGGGTCACAGCTTCCTTTGGGCATCCACCTGCTCTGGTGTGGGGTCCTCCACATGTGGATCTCTGCTCCCCCATTGACTTCCATGGGCTTCAAGGGTACAGCCTGCTTCACCATGGTCTTAACCACAGACTGCAGGGGAATATCTGCTCCAGCAGTTGGAGCATCTCCTCCCCCTCCTTCTTCATTGACCTTGGGATCTGCATAATTGTTTCTCTTGCGTATTCTCACTACTCTCTTCTCTGGCTGCAATTGCTTCTATGCAGTAACTTTTTTTTCCTTCTTAAGTATATTATCACAGAGGCGTTACTACCGTTGCTGATTGGCTGGTCCTTGGCAGAAGGGGACTGACTTTAGGTATACATGCACAAATAAGGACATGCTGAGAGGACAGCATGATGGAGGAATCTCACACTTTGCAAAAATCAGCATGATAGTTGGCCTCTCTTAAGTGTCTGTACACTAATGCACATAGCATAGGAAACAAGCAGGAAGAATTGAAGGCCTGTATGCACTTGCAGATGTATAATCTCATTGGAATCACAGAGAGATGGTGGGATGGCTCACAGGACTGGAGTGCTGCAATGACTGCATATTAGCTCTTCATGAAGGATAGACTGGGAAGGCAAGGAGTAAGAGTTGTCAGGGAGGAGCAGGGTTGCCTGGGGCTCTGCCTAAGGATAGATGGCAAGAGCTTTTGGATCAGGATTAGTAGACAGACCAACATGCATAACATTGGGTTGGATATGGGCTACAGACTGCCTGATCAGGAAGTAGTAGTAGATGAGGCCTTCTTCAGACAAAGGGATGAAGCCTTATGTTTGCAAACCTTTGATATCTTCTGGAAGGGCAACACAGCAGATCACAAGTAATCCATGTTCCTGGAGTGCACTGATAATGGCTTACTGATTTTAGGAGATTACCATTATCTTCTAGCTATATTTAGTTAACTTTATTAGCATTGCCCACTATGGATTTAGGCACTTCAGAGCAGATACAAAGACAACACATGCTTGTTTAAGATGCAAAATAAAAAAAAACACCTCTATTTTGGTACATTGTTTACTAGTAATTTCTGCAAAATTACTTGTCTCCTTTCATACTGTTGTTTTTATTAATACCAATGAAATTCAATGTTAAATGAATTAATAAACATCAAGGATGTTTTTTTGCTTTTCAGTTTCTGTAGTGATCCTAGTGGGAAGACCTCAGGGAGTCAGTGATCCACATAACTGTTAACCTGAGTAGGCCCGGGTCTCTGCTGTGTAGTGCTGCATATACAGCTTGATCTTCAAGCCTGTGTTGTGCTGCACATATCCCTTGACCACAGGATAACCAGTGCCTTGCAACAGAGGAGCCTGCAGGCAGCTCCCACTTGGTACCAGGCCTTGCCTTTATCTAAAGCTGCAGCAACATTATTTTGTTGGACAGTAGAAATGATGAGTAGTTTTCTTGTAAGAAAATCCAGTAAGAACTTAGAGGAGCAAAACAGGGAACTTTTGCATGGATTGCATCTGCACAGTGCACTGTACCCTGATCAGAGGCCCATTTGATGCTGTACAACTTGAAGTTCCCAGCATCTGAAGTGATGTAAAATTATCTATACTGTCTATACTGTGTTCTCTTTTATAGTGTTAACTCTAATGAATAGCATTTTAAATGACACTTAACAAAGTCTGAGTGCCTTTCTTACTGGGATCATAATGAACCAGCACCTCCTGGTGCAAAACAGATTCTCCTAACAAAAGCATCTTAAATTATGTTGTTAGAAAGCTTCAACTGTAGTTGCAGTGACATAAGCAGGGTCAGCCCCAGCTGAGAGAAAATTTGGTTTGGCACAAAGGTACATCGTGACTAAGGTTTTTCAAATCCATCTGCCACATGAATATCATGCCACACTGCTGTCTCTAGAGGAAGATGTGCCAAGAAGGGGAGTTCTCCAAGTCTCGCAGTGGCAGTGATGCCAAGAAAATTGTGTGATGGCTTGATAGAGCGTACTTAGGACTGATTGTACATATGAATGGGAGAAGATGGGAGATGTGGGTCTCAGGTGGTTCAGTGGATGAGGTTTCAACCTTTGACTCTTCCTAACTTCAATTTGAACATTTTCATTTACATTGCAAACTTTGCAGAATCCCAAGAGAAATTAAATTACCTGACATGGTAATTTATGGTACATCAAATTCATGCAACAAGGAGGAGCCATTTGTTATCACCTCTTGAAAGAATTTGTCAGCCTTCATTGGGAACAAAAGATTAGTTAGCAATTAGGGCAAAATCTGACTGGTTATTTTCCAACACCTGAAAACAAACACCTTTCTTCCTGGACCTCCTTACAGCTGCCAAACAATCCAGTTCAGTCACTTTGCTGACTACAATGTACTGCTGAAAGACAGGGCAGGGAGTGTGATGAGGCTAAAGAGAACAACTGTTCTTTAGAAAGTATTTTTCCTTTTTTTTTTTGAAAGTGCCTGATTGGTCCCCAATCCTGAAAACAGTTAAGCAGATGAATAAACACATTGTGAAGAGCAATGAAATGGAACATGCTTTGATAATGATTTAAGAGTGGTTTGTTTACAATTATAGTGAAATAACTGTTTCATGGGAAGAATGATTTTGCTTCTCTCAATTTTCATGCACAGCGTTTTGCCTCATGTTTGAAAAAACAGCTTAAGAAAGCTATAGATAGATTTATTTTGATTTAAAAATGCCAAGCACACACTGTACAGATCTAATAGACTGTCAAAAGCACGGAAATTAAGGTGGAAGGCTGCCAATACATCTTTAATTTGCTGTTTCATATACTCAAAGTTTCTCAGAATGCAGGCTTTAATACAAGAGCTATTAAGTATACCTGCAGATATTAGGAAGAAATTCTTTACTGTGAGGGTGGTGAGGCACTGGAACAGGTTGCCCCAAGAGGTTGTGGACTCCCCATCCTTGGAAGTGTTCAAGACCAGGCTGGATGGGTCTCTGAGTAACCTGGTCTAGTGGAAGGTGTTCCTGCCCATGGCAGGGGGCTTGTAACTAGATGATCTTTAAGGTCCCTTCCAACCCAAACCATTCTATGATTCTAAGTAGAATGTGGATGAGGTGCTCCAGGCACCAGAGCAGAGATTCCTGTGCAGACCATGGTGAGGTAGCTTGTCCCCCTGCAGATCATGGTGGCCCGTGGTGGAGCAGATATTCACCTGCAGACCATGGAGGACCCCCATGCTGGAGCAGTCCGTTCCCAAAAGACCTCGCTCACCATGCTTTGGTTCACATCTTGGACTGCATAAAATTGCTCCTTTCAGATAAAACTAAATCAGAAAGGGAGGTCCATAAGAACATATAATACACTCAAACAGCTGATGAGTATTTGGTCTATTTGAACTTATCCAAAGCAAAATCCTCCAAAAAGTGCAGGAGTGGGCACTAGATCTTCAGAACCAAAGATTTCACTCTACATTTCTGCTTCCACTGGGCCACATAGAAGTAATATCCTAATACTTTTTTGAACATAAATCCATTATTTGTTTCATGTTTCATAATTGTGAAATTAGACATTTTACCATGGAATCTAAACCCAGAAGTAGAAAGTGTTTCCACTTGCAAGGCTGCATTTTTTTCTTCTTTTGGTAAACAGTCACATCAAGATTATCAGGTTTTCTAAATAAATCATCAATAAAAAAATTACAGCAAGTAGAGGAAGCTAAACAATAATCCACAAACTTACAAGGGTTAGATGAATCTCTGCTGATAAAGAAGAAACTCTTACCTTGTTTATCAGTGAACATGCATGTCTACTTGTAGAAAGCTTTCAAAGATTCAAAACATGGAGTGTCATCACTGAAGGATTTCATATGTATTGATTGAAGAGTTTAAAATAGTTGGGGAGGGGGAGATGATGGTCATAGATGTACCTGAAATTATTTTTCACCTGAGACATATCTACATCTGATTTCCCATTGAGAATATTTATTCCTCCCTTTACTGTACATAAAGGCAAGATTTGCAAGATGAAGCAAAACTTGTAAATTTTAATAAGTACATAAAACTCCCACACCTTCAAAGACTCACAAGCATGAGTTGTGCAAGTCACAGTTTAATTATCTAGGGTTTTTATATAGGATTTAGAATTTATAAATGTACATTGCATTCTTTTTTAACTTGCCTTAGCTACCAGAAGGGTTGGCCACTACTGAGCTAGCTCACATGCTTTTAAAAAGACAGGTATGGAAAAGCTGGTTGGTACTTCTGGGAAAGAATAGCTCCCAAATCAAGCCTATGGGATTCTGTTGTGGTTTAACCCCAGCCAGTAGCCAAGACCCATGCAGCCTCTTGCTAACTCCCCCACCAGCAGGACGGGGGAGAGAATCGGAAGGGTAAAGGCTAGAAAACTCGTGGGTTGAGATAAAGACAGTTTAATAGGGAAAGCAAAAGCTGTGCACAGCCATCATAGCTTCATGAGAGGAACATCCTGCTTATCAAACCTGATCTGCTTCTATGACAAGGTAACCCACCTAGTTGATCAAGGGAAGCCAATTGATGTAATCTTTTTGGATTTCAGTAAAGCTTTTGATACTGTCTCTCATAGGATCCTTCTGGACAAAATGTCCAGCACACAGCTGGATAAACACATCATGGGATGGGTGAGCAACTGGCTCATGGGTCAGGTGCAAAGTGTTATAGTGAATGGGATAACATCAGACTGGCAACCTGTCACTAGTGGGGTTCTGCAGGGCTCCGTCTTAGGCCCTGTTCTCTTCAACATCTTCATCAATGACTTGGAAGCAGGACTGGAAGGGATGCTAAGCTAGTTTGCAGATGATACAAACCTGAGAGGAGCTGTTGACTCCCTCAAGAACAGAGAGACCTTGACAAACACCTAACCCCACCCTCCATCAGACTTTTGCACTGGCCATATGGGACTATTAAAAGGTGAGTCTTGCTGATCTTGGCTCTCCAGTTGATGAATCAGCTCATGGATGGAAACCAGTGAGTCTTGGTTTGTGCAATATTGCCACTGGTGCACCATTGGGGTAGTAATCATCACTTACTGTTCAGTTGTTACCTGCTGTTCTTTGACATGCAGCAACCCCACAACAGAGGAATCCTCTGGGAGGAGAGACAAGGTAGACAGCTGTTTAATCTTCTCTATACCCATGGTGATTACACCAGAAGTGCACCGTTACCCTTTTGGGTCCTTGAAGTACCCTCTCTGTGCCAAAAATACATGGGGCCTTTGGGTCAGTCACTATGGGATTATGTAATGGTTTAACTCCAGCTAGCAGCCAAGCACCATGCAGCCGCTCACTCACTCCCCCACCAGCAGTATCGGGGAGGAAATTAACTATACCCCAGCCAAAACCAGCACAGATGCTTTTGCTAGTTGTCCCTTGTTAGGCTCACCTCAGCCTCCTACGCTGTTGGAAAACTGTTGTGGTTTCCCTGTCATGCAAGAAAATACAAATGAGTTCTCCTCCCTTGTACCCTGATGGCATTAGGGTACACTGTACACTGGTGTTCAGCAAAGCCTCACACTTCTGTGGATCGGATGTACCAGTCCATTGAATCCACATAGTTGAGTAAAAGTGGTTGTCCCTTTACTTCACCTGGCTGGAGGCAGGAACTTTCTACTCCGGGTGACAGTATTCACTATTATCTGACCTCTGCAGTGTCAGGTCAGAAGTCCTTTCATCAAAATCAGGAGAGGCATTCTTGGCTCTTCTATGTATGGAGAGATTGCTGGTTGACTTCTACCAACAGCAACTGGAGTGAAAACCTTCTTGATGGCCCCTTAGCAGCTGTCTTCCCCTTGATTTATGTATGTGGGCTTCTAGCTTAAAGGCAGGCTCACCATCCCACTTATGTCAGGAAGGGATCCTAGCTGCTAGACCTCTTATTCCTGGCTGTTGACCACAGTATCCCAGCATCAGAGCAACCAGGCAGCAATCTGCTAGCATGGCTGTCAGTCATAATCTTTCCATAGATCTTGCAGCTCACTCAGTTGGATGGTTTCTATCTCTTGTCTGATTTCTCTCACTTCTTCCTCCTGTTTATTTGCTGAAGTACTGGCTTCCTGATTATTCCCTTCTTCCTCCTCTGCCTCTTTTACTAATTCATAGAATCATTAAGGTTGGAAAATACCTCCAAGATCATTGAGTCCAACCTTTGGCCGAATACTGCCTAGTCAACTAAACCATAGCACTAAGTGCCACGTCCAGTTTTGTTGCCTAAAATCAGAGAAATAATTCTCTGGACAATTTTGACTATAGAAAGGTAGAAAGCAGTTCTTTAATTAAGGTGTCTTAGGTGCACAAAGGTATATTGCACACACATAGTATAGGCCTTTACAATTTTTATAATGCCATCTAATTACAATATCTGGACATTACCTCATCAGTTACACCCATCCCCAAAACCATCTGTCCCATCGTCCCACCCTAAGACACGCCTCCCAAATTTGACTTGGTGG
>JAWWTY010000082.1:1768591-1779944 GCA_035222235.1 Margarornis squamiger | reverse complement strand
TTGTGTACTTTGTTAAACCTATTTATCAACACTAAGTCATTGGCTCCAAGATTTGGAAGGAATTTCAACTGAGTTTTGAAACTATAACATAGGGCTCTATTTTAGCTAATTTGTTTGGGTATAGAGCAAACTTCTAAAACCTTGTTATTACTTTGGTAGCCCTTTCTGATTTTAATTTATTGTCAATGCCTTCCTTTCACCTCTTTCTTCCCAGACCCAGCTTTGCTTTCAGACTCTTTTCTGAATGATGCAGTAGGAACAGAGGGTTGCAGTCAATTCACAACTGTTCTCTACTATTCCTTCCTCCTTGCACTTTTTACCTGCTCCAGTATGGGTCCCTCACACAGGATACAATCCTTTATGAACTGTTCCAGCTGTATTGGTTTGTGTAAGGAAAACCACTTTCAGTTCTGAAAGTCTGGTTACATAACCACAGCATGGGTCAGGTTGGAAGGGGCCATAATTGGTCACCTAGTCTGACCTCCCTGTTCATGTAGGGTCATTCTAGAGTACATCACACAGGATTATGTCCAGACCGTTCTTGAATATCTCCAGTGAGGGAGACTCCACAACTTCTCTGGGCAATCAGTTCCAGTGCTTGGTCACCTGCACAGTAAAGAAGTTCTTCCTCATGTTCATGTGGAACTTCCTGTACATCAGTTTTGGCTTGTTGCCCAGAACTGGACACAACAGTTCAGATGTGGCCTCACTAGGGCTGAGTAGAGGGCCAGAATCGCCTCCCTCAACCTGCTGGCAATGCTTTTTCTAATGCACCCCAGGGATACCATTGGCCTTCTTGGCCACATGGGCACACTGCTGGCTCATGGACAGCTTGTTGTTCACCAGGACCCCCAGATCTGTTTCTGCAGAGCTGCCTTCCAGCAGGTCACACCCAACCAGTACTGGTACATGGGGTTATTCTTCCCAGGTGCAGTACCCTGCATTTGCTTTTGTTGAATTTCAGACTGTTCTTCTTTGTCCATCTCTCCAACCTATTGAGGTCCTTCTGAAGGGCTGCATAGCACTCTGGGGTATCAGCCACTTCTCTCAACTTTGCATCATCAGCAAACTTGCTGCGGAGGCACTCTGCCCCTTCATCCAAGTCATTGAGGAACAAGTTAAACAATACTGGACCCAGTATAGAACCTTGGGGGACACCACCAGTGACAGGCCTCCAGTTATGCCCTGTGCCACTGATCATGAATCTCTGAGATCTGCTGTTCAGCCAGTTCTCAATCCACCTCACCATCCACTCATCCAGTCTATGCTTCCTGAGTTTGCCTATGAGTATGTTGTGAGAGACAGTGTTGAAAGCCTTGCTGAAGTCAAGGTAGACAATATCTGCTGCTCTCTCCTCATTCATCCAGGTAGTTGTCTCATCATGGAAGGCAATCAGGTTGGTCAAGCATGATTTCCCTTTAATGAATCCGTGTTGACTGCTCTTGATTGCCTTCTTGTCCTCTGTGTGGATAGAGATTGCCTTCAGAATGAGGCACTCCATCACCTTTCCGGGGATTGAGGTGAGGCTGACTGGCCAGTAGTTCCTTGGGTCCTTCTTGCCCTTTTTGAAGACTGGGGTGACATTTGCTATCTTCCAGTCCTCAGGCACCTGTCCTGATCACCAAGACCTTTCAAAGATGATTGTGAGCAGTCTTGCTATGGTGTCCATCAGCTCTCTCAGCACTCATGGATACATCCCATCAGGGCCCATGGACTTGCGGATGTCAAGTTTGTTTAGGTGTTCTCTAACCCAATCCTCTTTGACCAAGGGAAGGTCTTCCAACATTCCTTTTTGCTGGTCTCCTGGGTCAGAGATCCCTGAGGGCTGGTCTTGTCAGTGAAGATGGCTGCAAAGGTGTTCAGTGCTTCTGCCTTCTCTGTGTCCTCTGTTACCATTTAGTATTGGGCCCACGTTATCCTTTGTTTTCCTTTGGTTATTGATGTATTTGAAGCAGCCCTTCTTGTTGTCCTTGACATCCTTGGCCAGATTTAATTCCAGATGGGCCTTGACCTTCTTTGTCTCACTTCTACTTACTCTGACAACCTCTGTCTATTTGTTCTGAGTGGCCTGACCCTGCTTATACCTCCTGTGTTTTCTGCTTGTACTTGAGTAATGACAGGAGTTCTTTATTCATCCATGCAGGTTTTTTGCCCCCTTTGCCCAATTTCTTGCTCATTGGGGTGCATTGTTCTTGAGCCTGTTAGTACAGTGTTTATTACTTTTTCAGAAGTCTTGGAGTCACTGGGGTTTAATACTTTGGAGTCAGAGTAGCATTATTCTTCCTATTTGTAGAACATTTCTTTGTGTAGGTTGAACAGCTGTCATTCTGTGTCTTGGGGTTTACTTCTAATCATCAATAACCTTGCTGTTCTCCCTCTCTCTGTTTTGAAGATGCATCTTACTTTCAGACTGAGAGAAGTAAATGTTCCCAAATATACAATGCAACACTTGTTTTTGTGGGTTCCTTATTTCCTGTGTACCTTAACATAGCTTCCAGGAGGATCTGCTCCACAGTCATGTAAGGGACTGAGGTGAGACTGACTGGCCTGTAGTCTCCGGGGTCTTCCTTATTTCTGTTTTTAAAAATGGAGGTTATGTTTCCCCTTTTCCAGTTAGTGGGAACTTTACTGGACTGCCACGACTTCTCAAATACGATAGATAGTGGCTTAGTTGCTTCATCCACTAGCTCCCTCAGGACCTGTGGATGCATCTCATCAGGTCCCATGGACTTGTGCACCTGCAGGTTCCTTAGATGGTTTCAAACCTGATCATCTCCTGCAGTGGATGGTTATTTGTTCTCGCAGTCCCTGCCTTTGCCATCTGAGTTTTCATCCACCACTACCCCCAAGTCGTCTACATGGCTGCTCTCAATCCCTGTGTACCCCCCCTTGATATTGAGAGTTGTCCTGACCCAGATGCAGGACCTTGCACTTTGCCTTGTTGAACCTCATGAGATTCACATGGGTCCCCTTCTTGAGCTTGTCCTGGTCCCTCTGAATGGCATCCTTTGTGCCTTTTTGTTGTTCCTGGTGATAGTGCATTTTACAATCCCTGTGGTTAACTTATTATTGTATTACTTATTAATAAAATTTAAAATTCATGCCCGTTTCTGGAAACTTGTTTTTACTCCCAAGTTCTTCAACCTTGCAGCAGGAGATTTGGTCTCATAAAACTGAAGTGAAACAAACCTCATCTGGTAACCTGAGCCGGTGGTTGGCAAGAGAAATAACCATAGTGCTGAACAGAGGGCTACATGCCAACAGGACCTCTATTAAGGCAATAAAACATGCTCTGGTGATAAAAGACTTTGCTCCATATGAATAGAGTTATTGATACTGAGGAGGTAGGTCTACAGGTGACAGTAACAACCATTTTCCTACCATCGTTTCAGCTTTTGTCTAGTGATTTATTCCATTGCAATCATATGGCAATCACTTTGAGTACTTTGCCTGATGATTGACGCAGTATGATTTCTGGCATAAAATTTATTTAATGTATACCAGGGGAGCTTTTTGTGACAAGTGGTTGTCAGGATAGTATCTGATGAATTTTGCTACTAATGTTATGTCAGAACAACTACAACTTATATTTCATTTGAGACAAAGTTTGATAAAAAATGGGGGTTGGTTTTTACATGTGAGTTTTAGTTAAAGGGTATTGTCCCTGTTCTAGCTGCTAATCGGAAGCAACTTTGAAGACTTCATTATTAAAACTCACTGGCATAAAAATGGGTGGATGCCTCCTTTATGCAGGTGTTATCTGTGTGGAGTAATAAATTGAACACTTTAATTCTGATTTAGGGGAATCTGTGCCATCTCCTTGTCTTGGGACCTTTTAGTTGCCCATTTCTGCACCTTACCAGTTTTTTCATTTTTGGAATGTGTTTTAGTTGTGGGGAAAGGATCCTGTTAGGCAGCTCTTTTGGGAAATGGACCTTTACACTTAGGATTATCATTGCTTTCTAGCTCCCATGTTGCTGGTTGTGGCAGTGAACGCTTATCAGTTTATTTATATTGAGGAGGAAATACATTTGTGGTAGTTGGTAACATTTTCCCTTAGGTGGATTTTTTTTCATCTTTGTTTTGTGACAAAATTATCTACTACTCTCTTTGTCTTGATGGCTTGGTGAGCTCAAATCTGGTCACTACTGCGCTTGCACCACTTCTTGTGAGATTTGACCTCCATTGGTTCAGGTGGTTCCTGCTATAAATGTCCTATAACATGCAACTCAAATACCAGGTTACAACAGTTTAAAGGCATATCCATTACAATCTCTACTCTTGGTCCCTTTGTACCAGGCCATAGGGTTTAACATTGCAATGAGCTCCTCCCCTTGCCTCTGCTCTGACTTGGATTTATTTACAGACTGCAGTCCTTTAGGAGTGTGCCTGCTCCAAGTGGAGCCTTATCTATGAGCTGCAGTCTCCTTAGGGTATACCTGCTGCAGCACAGACTTATCCACAGCCACAGTTGCTTTGAGGTGCCCCTGTTCCAGTATGGCCTTTTCCATGGGCCACAATCCCTTCAGAGATGTACCTGCTCCAGTGTGGCCTTACCTACAGCAACAGTCCCTTCAGGAGTGTACCTGCTACGTTGTAGACTTATCCACAGCCACAGATGCTTCAAGGTGTACCTTCTCTAGTGTGGACTTCTTGGGCTGCAGTCCTTTCTGAGGCATACCTGCTGTGGCACAGACATAACTATGGCCACAGATGCTTCAGTGTCCTGCTCCTATGAGTGTCATTGTTGGGACTGACTCGATAAAAAGCAGGTGAAGATCCCGAATAGATAAAAGTGAAACTTCCCCTTTTATTTTTTCACACAGCTACTTTTATATATTGCCTAACTGTATGTGCACTAACATTATTGGTGCTCATTACACACAAACAATCACCTATTGGCCACAGTTACAAACTACTATCTCTGTACAAACTCGTCCAAGTTTCTTATCTTCTGCTTCTCCTGAGTTCTCTCAGTCTCTGCAAGTTGTTTATCTTCACAGGTACACAACAATCTGGCCAAGGTCAAATCCTCCTTGCTCTGTCAAGAAATCCACAGGCCTGGTGCAGTTTCCCACATATGAGGACTCATCCACAGGTCACAGTCCCTTTGACTTGAGCTCACAGAGTTCCAGCCTGTCCAGTACAGCAGCAAGGCCCTGGCCATCTGCCAGCACATGTGCATGCATGGTCATTGCTGTTATCAAAATGTTTCCAGACACAGCAGAGTGTGATGGTAAGCAGCCACTAATGAGCACTACAATTTACAGTCAGGCAAGTGAGCCCATGGCAAGCTCAGGAGCCTGCTGATTAGTAGCTAAACATCACTAACAGCTATAAATTTGACCTAGCATGTTCCAGTCAAATCTGTCATTATCTTAAACCCTTCAAGCCCCTCATTGGGCACCAAAAATGCCTGTTGTGGTTTAACCCTGGTAGGCAGCTAAGCACACACAACTGCTCACTCACCGCTTGCTCACTCCCCTGGAGTGGGATGGGAGACAGAATTTGAAGGTTTCCTTTTTCCATTTGCCATAGCTTACAACTAGCATTTCATTTTAAACAGACTGGTAATATAACAAATCAAAAAGGAGCTTGACCATGCTGCTTGATTTGGGAGATGTTTAGTCAATTTCTTAATGCCTATCACCTAAGGTCTGTGGTATCCAACAGGTTTACAATGTGGCATCAGTGCTTTTAACCTGATTTTTTTTTTGTCACAGGCTCTCAACTAGATTATCTGATGCTGAACACTACTTTCCTTGGGGTTTAAAGACAAGTTCAAAGGGTTATATCTGTTCATCTTGAAAATATTAATTGTCAAGACAAAGGAATTCTTTAGTTAAACAATTGTGGAAATTACTCTGATAATTATTCATAGCAGTTATGTTTGTAGTGCCATACCTTTGCTTTTTATTAATAGCATGCTTAAATATGGAAAAAACATATATCCAAGGCTGGATAGTATTGTTGTCCTCAGAATTAGCAAAATAGTGTTGATGCTGAACTCTTCACACTTTCTAGAAAAATCTATAGAATATTAGAAAATAAAGTCAGTAAAGAGCTTGAGTTGTTCCTTAGGACTTACAGTTATAATATTGCATAAGAAAATGCTATTTTCCTGTATAAGGCTTTTTGGGTATGAGCACTGAAAGTTCCTTGTTACCTCTGGAAGTTTGTCACTACTGAATCTTGTTCACAATCTGAAATATGAACTACTGACTGGCGGCTCTCCTTGTTAACTTCTATAGTGAATTGTGAAACGGGGTTTGGATCTGTGAGGCTTTGTGTTAGTAGTAATAGGCATATGGACACAATACAATTAAAATCTTATAAGAGCAGGTAGTAATAGTAAAGATAATAAAAAGTTAACTGCAAGGAGTTCATGATGTTTGGAAAAAATCTGCTTTCAGAATGCAATGCTTACTGATCCAAAAGGGTCTCATCTAAGAAATCTTATTTGTATGCATGAACTTGGTTACAAGTGAGTCCTTTAAATCTATACTTTCAATCCTTAATTATAGAGTGTATTTTATAGCTTGCTCATTATCTTTTAAAACAATAGGTGTAATCGTACAACTGAGTGTCCAGGAAAACTGAACAGGGACAGACTCTTTGGGTTGTGTTAAAGTTTGTATACAAACACATCTCCCTTGACTTTCCTCTGCGCTAATTTGAATATTAAAAAGTTTTTTAAAACAACTGATAAAAAATTAGTTTTTCGAAGAAAGATAACAAATCCACAGAAGTTCACAGAATGACCCATTTTTATCCTGCATAGAACTTGAATAAAAAGTGACAAATTTGACCAAAAGTGTTCATGACAAAGGCAATTGAAAAATAAGCTATTTTGACTCAAACTGCTTGATCATTAAGGCTGAATATAGTACAAGGATACCAATATCCAATGTAAATATGTATTTTTTTTCTTTAAATTACTGGGAAAAAGTGTCTGAAACAAGGGCTGTTTTGAGCTGTGTGGTTTGTAGTAGTATGCTTGGTGTATCACAGAATCTGGTTTGAAGCTCAAGAATGTTAGGTGTTGTACTGTTTGACTCTGAGGTTTTAGATCATCTGACTTGGCAACTATAGTGGCAGGGTAACTTGGTGCTATGACAAAAAAGCATTACTGTAAATGTAATTTTTTTCTAAATTATGTTTCTATTGACTTTTCCATAAATATCCCCTCTGTTCAACAACTTTGACAATGTTGTTACTGTTTTGGATTAATTTTAACTGGATCATATTACTTTTAATATTGTGTGTACATGACCTATATGGGTATATACAGGTGATAACACTAGGTGTCCTGTATTTTCTAGATGATGGAACAGAGGGGAAAACTTGCTCATTTTCTGTAGGGATAAAAGGGAAGTTAATAGAATACCTATTCTACTTAGTACTTCAGACAACAAACTTCAGGGTCTTAGTAGAGGGGAAATTACTGTTAATAAATGCAAACATGCTAGTGAAGTCAAGAAAAGTAAGAAAATAACCTTTATTTCTTGCTTTAACAGTTGTTACTCAGCCAAGCCCATCAGTTTCTCAACCTAGTACTTCACAGGGTGAAGAGAAAGTTTCTGAACTACCTAAACCAAAGAGAAACAGATGTTTCACATGCAGAAAGAAGGTTGGCCTTACGGGTATGATAGCACTTTGTCAATACTGAATAGATTTATATGATTAGTTGCCTCTTACTAGATTAAATATGTTGAAATCTGTAAGTATTAAACTTTTTCTCACTGTTTGAAAAAACCATGATGTGAGATCCCTTAATAAAGCTGATATTTTAAAATATTCATTTCACTTAATCTGTTACAGCAGATGCAAATACCTCCTTTGTACTGGCTAAGCCCTTAATTTATAGCTTTCATAAGTCCGAAACTTCCTAGTGATATTTCTTTTCCTTTTCTTTATACAGGATTTGATTGCCGATGTGGAAACTTATTTTGTGGACTTCACCGTTATTCTGACAAGCATAATTGTCCATATGATTACAAAGCAGAAGCTGCAGCAAAAATCAGGAAAGAGAATCCAGTTGTGGTGGCTGAAAAAGTCCAGAGAATATAAACTAGTCTACTTGTGAAAAGACTAACTTTTATTTGTTTTATTTTAATATACCCTAGAAAGGCATTAAAGAGCAGATGTATGGCCATTTTCTTTTGTTCTCTAAAGTTTTAATTTTAGCTTTGTCTGTCTTAATGATATTTCAGAATGTTTGAGTGTTTGTTACAGGCAGAATTGGATAGATACATACTTGAAAACATATATGCTCTTCTCAGAATATGATTGGATGGTCAGAACCTGCACAAGAATACACATGCACAGAAGACAGGCTCTAGTTCACATGTGCCAAACAGAAGTATACTTCGTGTTTGCAGCAGATCTGACTTTTTAGCTGTTCAAGTGTATATCACTAGCCAAAGACTGTGCCTGTTTGGGAGAAAGAGATGTCAGAAAGGCTGATGGTCTGCTATCCATTTAAAGTCCTATTCTACTTTTAGTTTCCACACTTCATTGTTTTCCAGCAGAATATAAGAAACATAGAGGGCTCTACCACCCAGTAACATGAGTGTTGATACCATATTTAACAAAAAAGTAATTTAGCACAATATTGTGCCAAGATTGACTTACAAAACAAAAGCTATGTGTGGGATTTTTAGACATACCACAGCAGCTCTATCAAGTGACACATGCATCTGTGTAAGTTGCAGAAGTATTTGAGCAGTTTATTATTCATATGCTTCTTAAATTTAGTGTGTTCTGAGTTCAAAAGAATATTAGGAGCTTTTTTCAATTTTTTTAAACAAGTTTTAAATGTAACAATTGTTGGGTATGAAAATCATACCCAACATGACTCCTGTAGACTTAAGCGGGAGCTGAAACCACTCTTGGAGAGCTGCTTTTTCATTTTTAATTGTATTTGGGTGTAGGACTGTAGTGTTCTTGGGTGTATTGCATGGGCTCCATTATTTACAGCTTTGTATAATAACTAGAAAGGGCAGTAGAGTTCGCTGATGCTTGTCTGGTAATATCACTTCTGTGTTATAATGGAGGGGGATTTTGTGATGTATGAAACTTGTGGGGTTTTTAAATATAATCAAGTATAGTGTAGACTAGTGTTGTAATGCCTCTTCTCATGTGTAAATAGTTGTGTATGTGCACAAGATGCTACTTATGATTTTTATTGCAGTGTTCAATCTTAGTTTTTTAGTTCACTATTAAAAGCATCAAGCTTTTGCTTTAACTTTGTTCTTTCAATTTAGTTATCAGATATGCAAGCATGTACATATAGTTCATACTTAGATATTGCACATAATCACACTATCCGGCATCTATGCTCTGTTGTATTATGTAAATAATAAAAATCATGTACAGAAGGAAATACCTTTTTGTGGTAGTTAATTGGTTTATTGCTGTAACTTAAAAGTGGCCCTGTAGAGGTTGGGGTAAAGAGCTAGTACTAGGTTTGTATTGATCTTTTTTTTTTTAACCTGTCTAACCTCCTCCTATTTCTTATTTTGACATACTGACTTTTTTAAGATGACTTGTTGAGGTCAGAGAAGCATGAACAACTGGAATACAGGTAACTACTTGATGACCAGACAAAGATGTCAGCAAACAATGTGCTTAAAAGGGAATGAAGGAAATATTAGCAGTGAACTTTAAATGTTTGTGTTCTGTTTTGGTTTGGTTTTTTTCTTCTTTTGGTTACAGAAGTTGTTTTCAGTGGATCTGTTTTAATACAGCCAGTATACCAACTACATTGTTTTCTTAAAATCTTCATCAGAAGGCCTGGGCAGAGTTGTCAGGGTCTATATCCAAATACGAATGTCACATATGCCAGATGTACCTTTCCCAAGGAGAAACAAAAGTACAGAGCACACAACACATGTTGACTTGAAAGAAGCTGTCTTCACTGCTGAATGATACATAATAATAGTTTATATCAGAAATGTATAATGTGCATCCCATCAGTCAGTTAGTACTTACACTCAAGAGATGTTATTACTGCTGCCACTATATATATGCTTCTGATAAGGGAACAAGGGAATGTTCTGGGCCTTCATGTGCCAGGATGAATTTAATTTTTTTATTTCTGGAACTGTTTTAAAGCATCAAAATTATAATTTTTCCACCTTTTTGTATTTAAGTAAAATCAACTCAACTGCATCAGAAAAAGCTTGTTCACTTTGGGGGTAGGGTTTATTTGTTTTGTGAACGCACCTTGGAACTGGACATTTGAGGAGAATGCATCCAGATTTGTGATATTTTCAGGGTGAGAGCATTTTAGGAAGGATAACCATACTGATACTAGTACTTAATGATTCTCATGGTCCCCTTTGCATTAATTTGTTTTTTCAATCTGGACGAAGGCTTGTTTAATTTAACTCAGTAGATCTGAGGAGGAAAGTATGGAATGAGAAATCTCTCATTGTTCAATAACTGTATCGTGTAAATTGTTGACAGGTGGGAAGTGAGCCTGTATTCAAAACTAGGCTTTATTCTATTAATAATTCATATAGGATCTGTAATCATTCAAGAGCACTAATTCCATTGAGGCTCATTAAACTTTCAAAGAGGGGGAAAGCTGGTAAATAAGAGTGGGTACTGACAAAGTGTGATAAAGGGATCTTTACATTTTGGTGCAAACAGTGTGGTACATATCCCTTGGCAAAAAGAATATGAATATAGGTACAGAGCACTTTGGATTTTGGTTGTTTGGTCCTTAAATCTAAAGTGACAAATGGTTATGACATGGTAGCCCACCTAGTTGATCAAGGGAAGCTAGGTGATGTAATCTTTATAGATTTCAGTAAAGCTTCTGATACTGTCTCTCACAGGATCCTTCTGGACAAACACGTCGTGATGGCTGAGCAATTGGCTCATGGGTTGAGCACAGAGGGTAATAGTGAATGGGGAAACATCAGACTGGCAACCTGTCTCTAATGGGGTTCCACAGGGCTCCATCTTGGGCCCTGTGCTCTTCAACATCTTCATCAATGACTTGGACACTGGACTGGAAGGGATACTAAAAAGTTTGCTGATGATACTAAATTGGGAGGAGCTGTTGACTCCCTCAAAGGCAGGGAGGCCCTGCAGAGAGACCTCAACAAATGAGCGGGCTAGGCAATCACCAACCATATGAAGTTTAACAAAGGCAAGCGCTGGATTCTACACCTGGGATGGGGCAACCCTGGATGTACGTACAGACTGGGGAATGAGAGGATGGAGAGCAGTGCTGCAGAAATGGACCTGTGGGTCCTGGTTGATGGTGTGAGAAACAGAGCCTCACCCAAATGAATTTATTTTTTTATAAAAAAGGTTTATTATATGGTAAGAGCAATGCAGG
>JAWWTY010000082.1:1748297-1768491 GCA_035222235.1 Margarornis squamiger | reverse complement strand
GTTACAAACTGAACACCCCCCCCCCCCCCCCCCCGCCCCATGCAATTCCTTCGCCTTCAGCAAAACTTCATTTCCAACACTAAGGTGTGCTGTAAGTTGTACCATGGAGTATTAATTCATTAGTTAATGAATTAAGTTTAAATTCTTTAATAGAAGCACATAGCTCAAATCCAGTTCATAATTTGGTAAGAGAACATGGATGACATTTAAGAGTTTTTCTCAAAGTCAGTGGTTTGCAAATATTTTTAGGATTGACTCAAATGTGTTATCTCCTGTGCAGCACGAAAATAAACAAATTTATACCTGCTGTTAACTTCCTTCAGAAATTCTGTTTTTTAAGAGATGTGAATTTAGCTCAGTTTCTTATGTTGGTTTTGTAAGGTTTCTGTTTGCTCTTTTTCAAGAACTGAAGTAATGTTTCGAATACTCTCTCTATATTTTTTTTTAAAAAAAAACACAGAGAAAGTATTTATGTAAACAATTTTAGTAATGGCATAGCTAAGTTTACTACTTAAGGTCATACATAATGAAGGAAGAGCTATAAACATACATATACATACATACATACATATATGTAATTTTTTTAATAATAATTGTTTTTAACAAATTTACTTTAAAAATTCTTATAAAGCTTTCAAAACATGAGAGCAGAATTATTTGTACATTGCAGATAAAAATCAAGGTTTACAAATAAGGACTGTGATTCCTTGTTGATCTACAACTTTACTTGAGGTTCTGATTCAGGCAATTATTTGTCTCCTGAACAACCTGTGTTCAGAAATGCATCTCTTTTTATATTTGGTTAGGAAAGAAACAAGTAAACTTCAGGAACATCTGTTCTCTTGCTCAGAATTCCTTTGTATTTTATTCCCTTCCCCCCCTTTTTTTTTTTTTTTTTCTCCCCTTCCTCTTTCTTTTCTTCTTCTCTTTCTCCTCCACCATTCTGAGGAAAAAATTTTCAGTTTCTAATAAATGCCAAGCCATGTTTCTCCAACTGATTTTACATTTCTCACATCTGCAACTGGCTGTCCTCCACTTCTGTATGAAAGCAACTTCAGGGTAAATTGTTCACATATGAAAAAGTAAGTTCAAAGTAAAGGTTAAAGGTTATTGTAAAGGGTTTTTTGCTCAACAGGAAGGTCAGTTTACCTTTGCAAGCTTTGGGAATTTGTTAGGTACCCTTATTGATTTCCCTCTCTCCTTTGTCATAACACCACTTGCAATAAAAAGGTTATTGAAGTCTTCTAGGTCAAAGACACTACTAGAAACTTAAGACAAACTAGAAGAAATATTTCCAACCATCTTGATATCAATAGTAACAAGACAAATCACAGATATAAATCTGAGCATGATCTGTGTAAGCAAGTTATATTTTCCTTACACTGCCCTTTTTTGTATTCAGCTCAAGAATTAGATCTGTAGTATTTCTATTCTTTTTTAATAGATAAGGACTGCATTAGACGAGATAATTTTTTCCACCTCTTTGTAATATTTCATTTCACTGTATTTTCATCTTAGTCTTTCCTATTTACAGTGCTATGACATGCTTTGATAGTAATAACAATTCATCAGACAATAATCTATAAGACATACAAATTTTGTGGCATATTTTAGCACTCCTGTAATGGTGTTTAAGGAATTAGTAACTACTTTAGTGGAATTAACACTAAATTTGTAAGAATGTAAAATAACAATTGGGCAAAAATTGAAACAAACTTTAGAAGTGTGTCTATGGTCTTTTATGGTGATTGAGAATTTTTGTGGTTGTATTATAATCTGTCAGAAAGTAGCTTTATCTGCAGCTATGCATTAGACTATAGGAGTCTATAAAGTTTAGCACAGATAAAAAACATTTAATGGGAACTCCTTATCTGAAACTGACAGCTTTCCTCCTCCAAGATGAAACTTCTTCTAGTATAGGTAAAGCTCATTTATGCATAAGAAAGTACCTCTACAGGTGAAATTTATTTAAGACTGTGAAATGCATACTCATAGGACCAGCACACGTCTAATGAACTCCTGCTTAAAATAAAAGCTATTTCAATAAATATGATAGAGTATATTCTGTTTGAATTACCTAAGGAAGTTTACATACGGAAAATGCTTCATATAGTTTTAATATATGGGAAGAAAGGCTTTAGATACTGTCTTTCAAAAGAAAACACAATGTTGTTACTGGTAAATTCATTTTAGGTCACTAGTTAACTTCTTAAATGAAAAGGTCTTTTTAGTAGAATAGGTGGCCTAAGACTATAAAACAGCACTAATAAGGAACTAATATAGAAACTGAATCATTCAGAGAGTTTTGTGTATACCATACTTAGATCAATAATAATAATACATATAAACCAGTTTATAGATTTGTATATAAAGTTGGAATAATCTGTCATAAAGTTATTCCTCTTCTGTGTCAAACTGCTGAGCTAAAGAATAGTTAAGTGCACTGAGCACAGACAAATTATTAAAAATGTTTGTTTCTCTTGAAATATGTGACTTTAACTGCTACAAATTGTATGCTTTAGTTTATACATGCTACAATAAGAAAACAGAAAAGCAATCATCAGTCATGAAAGGCGAGACTTAAATTTAGGCACACATAGGCTTTACTACACATGATATTGGTTTTCCAACCACTTCTTCCTAGGATTATATCTATATTACTATCTGGATGAATTTATCTGTCTTGGCATCATGACCAAGAGAAAGATTGGCTCTTTTTTTTTTTTTTTTTTTTCCCCCCTTTAAAACTACTTAGTAACTTCACATATGCAGCTTTAACATATGCAGCTTTCAGACTCTCTTTCTTACCATGAAGTTCAATATGAGACATTCACTGAGAATATTGAAAGTTTAATGCCCACAACTTGCTGTAAAAGTGTAAAACATGCTGAGCTGTCTAGTGCAAAAGAGAAGCAGCAATTCACACCCAAGATCAATTATTTTCCTAAAATATACTACTTCACTTCCACATCCTACTTTCCCTACATAAGAGATTTCTGTGTTATTTTGAAGACAACTTCTAGATCAAGCAGCTGCTTAGGGAAAGTATTTCATTGGACCTCACGCTTAAAACGGAGGGAGAACTGGTGGCAGATGTGAAGGCTGCCGCCTTGACTGCTGTAGCTGTCAGTTTTGGAGTTGATGCTCATGAGAGGAGGGAGAAAGTCAAATAGTGATGTCCTAATCCTGGACTACTTCACAGTGACCTGCTCATGGACCTTCTCAGAAAAATCTCAGGGGACCATCATCGTGGAGAAAAGGGAGGAGTTACCAAGAGAGCTCGTAGGTTCTCTCTTTCCTCAAAAGCAGTCCATCTGGACATATACGAAGTCAAGAAAAGGTTGCAGGAGACCTGCTTGGATGAAGAACAAGCTCCTGACAAAATTCAAAAAGGGAAGCATGCAAGAGGTAGAGGTAAGTGCAAGAGGGTTGACTTTTTATCTATGTGACAGTTGTTTCTGCTGTTAGAGAACTAGCCAATACTCTACGCCCATTTTCATATTGGTACTGTCTCATTTCCATTTAACTCAAAGCAGGGTCAGAGTATGATTGCTTGTCAACAGATCACATAAATATGCTTACAATATAAGCATTAATATATACCATATAACTGTTCAGTGCAGTTTTACATGCTCTACCTATGTAAAGTCCTCAATACTTGAATTAACCTTTGTTATTTATCATGAAATATCCATGACTTTTGGATGAATCATTTTTATGTTATTTATATTGATAGTCCTCCCTCCCAATAACTATTTTTAACATTTACAAACCTAAAAGGCAAATAAACATCCATTACAGAAATCATATTAGAACAAAATTCCTTTAGAACTTAATTTTCCTGAATTTATTTTCCATTGTCATGGCATCAATTAATTCCTTTAATTAAATTTTGTACTTATTCTCAACTGCTAACAAAAAAAAAAAAATATCAATTTCATGTGTGATAATGAATTTAATTTTGTTGCTATGATGGAATAACCTGATACTGTTCATGTCATTCAGTTAGAAAAAATTAATATACTACATGCAGATCTTAAAAGTGAAACTGGGTTCTGCTAGTAGAATGGAAAAAAAGGAAAACCAAAACCCAAACAAATCCAACCAATACAGGTTTTTTTTTTTTTTCCTAGTTTTAAATAAATTACTATGGGTATAAATGAAATTCATGGATTCTGAAAGATACACACCAGAATAATTATATTTTGATTTCTGTGTATGGGGTATTCCTGAGATAAATTTCTTCACATCGTAAATTTAGTCTACAGGACACCTATACATTCCTGAGGCAAATAAAAGTTTGCAATTTGTTGAAAGAATATCCTAGGGGTTGTTCACAAGCACAGAATGTCTTTAAGGCTGGCAGGAACATCTAGTTATGTACTTCTTACTGTTATTGCCAATGGCATTCTAATGAACAGCTTGTCTTATCAGCAACTCGTTCTTTATTATAACCATAAATGGTGCCGTACAAGGCATCATTCTTCTCTGCAATAAGCATTAGGATAATATATTCCTTTTGTTCAGAATCTGCAGGGAGAAGTAAGTCTTTTCTTCTTTTGTGTTTCAATCTCAGGTTGTTGACTATGCATAGAGAGCTGCAACAGCATTTAATGAAAGCTTCCTTGGAAAAAGAAAGAATCCCATAAATTCTAAAGCAGAGCTATGCCAGAAGCAGAACACCTGCCACTGACTCCTTCCCATGGATAACAGTAAAAGACTCACTGCTTGTAGGTAACAACCCACTGGCAGTGGGTGTTCAAAAATAGCTTCTGAATTTGATTGCTTTGTGCAACATGACCTGATACAGACAATTCTATGCGCTACACTGTACTACCAGTGTAAAGATACGTCGTGCTTTGGGGTTTTGTCCGTTTATTGTTTCACATATGCAAGGATGTTTCCTGAATAACAAAGTAAGCTTATTCTGATACCCACTTTTTAAATAAGGATTTTGGCACATGGACCAGATGGACCATGCACTTAAAGACCCAATATGGTATTTCAAAGCTTCAAATCAATCCCTAAAGGAAAATGTCTGATACAGTCCAAAGACTTTTCTGTACTGTCTTGAATTATTTGAACAGAACATTTCCCATTTATTCGACCATACCTGATTTTAATAATGTTCTCCTTACAGTGATACTCTGAATCTTTCCACTTCACAGCAGTATTTTCCAGTGCAGTTCTACCTTGTACTTAATGTGTGAAAGACAATCACTGAAATGTAGAGATGTATATCCACTACTTCAGCACACTTCATGATACTTTTCAATTTTCACTTTTTGTAGTGTATCAAGTACATCCAAATCTGATCACATAAATTTTCTCTAAAATGTAATTCTATCCATACACATACACAAACAGACGTTGTTGAAAAAGTAAGAAAAGAATCAGCCCTGAGCTTAGGGAGCTGTGTCAAGGAATATACAGGCTTCTTTTTCAACTGGAGCTCTGTGATTGCATAAATCATTAACATAGATACATATGGACCAAACTGTGGGCCATAGAATTACAAAAAGATATTAGGTCGAGACTGTTTACAAAATATGAAAGGGAAACCAGAGAGCTTGTAGTTCAGAAATCAGTTTATGGCTGGGTCACTTTGCGTTACCATTTCTTTTGGGTTTTTTTGTGTTTTTTTTTTCCTGTTAGCTGCATAGGATAGATAATGACTCCTCTTTCCCAGCTCTAATGCTTAATATTTGCAGTCTTTTTGCTCAGCTTTGAGTGTTTTTATATATTTTTTCCCCTTCTGACCCTCCCACATCGAACCTGTGTCCTTATGAATGCTGAATTTTTTCTTTCCAACCAAATTTCCTCTGGTTCCACTAGTTTTGACATATTTTATTTTTTTTCGCTCCATTTTGGATTCTTCCTTCCCCTCAGTTGGTCCTGGCCACTGCATCTCCAGTGGCTTTTTCTTCAGCATTTTAAAACAGTATTGGCATGCATTTGCCTGTGACTGTTTCCTACAGGGAGTACAGCAACTTTGCTCTTGATCTTAACATCATCTACGGACATACTAAAATATTTCTGCTTCAGGATCTTTATTTAATTCAATTCTCTCAAACATCTCTGCTTGTAATTTTCCTAAAAGATGTCATGACTACAAAGTGTCAATCCTGTCACTTTTAGTCTGAGGACATTATGCGACAGGGGCATAAAATCTTGTATATTACCTCAGTTAATATACCACAAGGGTAAAATTCTTCTCTATTACCTTTTAATTACCTGGTTAATCGGTAATTACCTGGTTAATTGTTTGCTGGTACAATTCATACTGAAAGTAAAATTTGATCTTAGTGTTAAATGTTTGTAACTTTTCAATGTACACTGTAACATATTTTAGGAAATTAACAGATTATGAACATGACTGAAAAAATTTCTTGACAGTAGCCATTGTTTGAAGAAAGAAAAAAAAAAACTGAGCAAAATCTACAGATATGTAAATTACTGTAGTAGAAATACTTGAGTTCTAATCCCTTAATGAATGATCAGTCTATTGTTGTGGTGTGTTAGTTGCTCTTATTCCTCTATTACACTAATGTCATCCTTTTCTTTCCTCCAACCCTTCCCCCCCACTGTTGAGTTGTATCAAGAACCTGTGATTGCCCTACCACAAAAGTGAGCATCCCACCATGCATAAGGATATGAGTTAAAAACTTTAAACAAATGACTATAAGTCATGGAAACCTGGTTTATTGTTATTTACAGGTATTCCTTATTGCTGGGAACTTGATAAATTTGAGCATGAGAAGCCTAAAAAATTTGGGTTTGTTTGTTTGCTTGTTCTCTTAATTTAGTTTTCTTAGGTATAGGGTGACCAGAAAAAATGTCAGAAATAAACTAGTTACTTGTCAGTGACATAGCAACCTGGCATAATACAATTCATTTATTGTAACTTTAAAGTGACTAGCAAGGACTCAGATTGGAACACATCTTTTTGCTGTGTAACATGGCAGCAAAAGCAATTCATAATCAATAATCCAAAAAGTCAGAGCATGTGTCAACATTTACTGCAGAAAATAATTTACTGTTTCAAATAAATATATTTAAATTATTTCATAATAGGTATTTCTTAAGAATAAAAAATGAATGATTGAAAGGTTTCTAAAGGAATTAAGCGTACTAGTCACACTCAATTTCCTTGTTGAAAGGTTCCTTGGAGATTTTGGAGTTCTCCAAAAGAATCTTAAATACATATCAAGTTTAAGAATTGATTGATGTAAGCATGTGTTCTGTCCAGCTAATTTATGTGCATATTTTGAGAACTAAATTTCATAGAGAAGAACAAGAGATCCAACAAAAATAAGTTGGGCTTCTCCACAAACTAGGCATATAAATATCTCTGAGTATGGGGATCTGAAGCTAAGACAAAAAAGAACTGGGCAGAAGTTAAGGTCAAATGAACTGAATAGATCTTATTCAAATACTTCTGGCTTTAACAGTCTCAGAGAAACTGTTGTTTCTAGTAGAAGAGAGCGCACAATCAAAATGTTAGAATCAGTGTTCCTGGAACTGAATGACAATTTCACTGCAGTTTCTTTCCAGGTACTCTGGGCTATAGTTTTCTCAGAATTTTGTTCTGGAAATATAATCAACGATGTCTTGCATATGCAATCAAGCACGCAGAATATTGATGAATGTGAATATTTGAAAATTGTAGCAGTTACTTGCTTAAAATTTCTTTTAAAATACAGTAGATTAGTAATTTTCCCTTTTCCCTTTTTTTTGGTCTCTGTTTTCAATAATAAGCAATAATAATAATAATGATAAGAGGTGGTGGTTTTTTTCATCTTTTTTACATTACTTTGTAACAGGAGACTTAAAAACCAAAAGAACTGTTTAGATTGTATCTGCCTTGGTCTATAGAAGTCTGAGATCTTACAATGAAGGAAAGGTCACATAATATAATACAAATAGTAATGACCAGAGATGTTGTATTTTCAGAAAGCATAATATTAGAGAATAATATGGGCAGCCTCTACCGCTGCATGGATATAGCTCAGGGTAATGCACAGAGGTGAGTCGAGCCATAGCCAAATTCCATCTCTGATAACACATCAGTGTTAGATAATCCTGCTGGAGGAACTTTTTAGACTGCTTTTGCGATGTGATTCTGTGAATCTTTAGATGGATCACAGCTTTTTTCTTCTCCTAAGATACTGACAGATTTTAATATTCTATTAATGCAAGCATCAAGGTTAACCATAAATTGGCCCAAAACATGGAGAACAAAATTTATGAATTCGCTTGAGAAATTCAGTTAATAATGCTGAACTGCCTGACTGACTGACTGAATAGCATCTGGAAACTTGTCACAAGCTGCCACAAAAGAAGAAATGCTGGTGGGTCTTTTCCTCTCAGCCCTAGTGATACTTCTTTATAAGGAGCTTGGTACAGGCAGGCATTTCAAGACTCTGAGATAGAGTTTTCCACTGATGTTGAATCAGGAATGGATCACATTTAAACAGATCAGAAAGGATGTGATTTTAGCATTAATACCAGAAAGGTGAAAGCAATCACATTAATAAGCAAATTTCCAAAACACAATGAGAAATTATTTTCTCTCACAGCTCAATGCAGTATTTCTGCATTACTAAACTGTAAAGTTGCCTGTGGTTCATGTGCAGTACTTTATTTCAGACTCTGTACTTGTAAGTGAGGATGAATTGCCTATTGAAGATATTCAAGGAAGGCATTTATTTTTAGAGATCTCAAGAAAATCTGATGTGGGGCTAAAGCTAATGGTATTTAATTTAAAGAAGGACTTACAGCTTTTGAACTTTGCTCTTATTACTGTAGCTAATAGATAACAGATAGGATGATTAAATAATAGCAAGAAAACCTCTTTTCATTCCAGCTAGCAGCTGTAATTCCTCTGGAGGTTTGGATTAGAGGTGAGTGGAGGAGTATTCACAATTCAGCTCCACATAATCAAAAATCTATAAAATAGTTATTCTACTGACTTCAAAGTTGAACAATATTTAAATAAGAATATTAAAACATGCTATTCAGAGACATTCTCTGTGAGATTCTCAAGATGGATCCTCTATATGGATTTTTCTTTTTTTAATGAAAAATACCCATCATGAGTTATTTTAGCTACTTTACTAAAAGGTTTTGGGGAAATTTATCTGCAACAAAATATGGAAATCAGTAACTAGTAATGCTTTAATTTTATGTAACAATCACTTATTTTCATACGATACCTTGGCAAGTTTCTAGTGGAGAATGCACAATTACTCAAATTATTTTTTAGATGCTAATGCCTTCAGGTAAAGGCATTCTATGTCAAATTCCAAGACTTTTTCTTTCTGTCACTGTACAGTATCAGGAACTACTAGTTGGATGCCTGTGCTGCTGGTCTGACCTTTTGCAGATTTTTCCTGAGCTTTAAGAACTGCTTTCAGCAGGTTTAGTAGCTTGGGCTTATTGTAGATGTGAAACAGGCTGCTTCCTTTCTCCTGTAGGGATAATCAATATGATTTCAAGTCTCTTTAGATGGTGAATATGGTTTCAGTGCCCTCCAAACCAGAAATGTTCCCGCTACAATCTCCCTAGTAGCCTGCCACTGTACCTTTTCTTCCAAACTTTTCTCTCTTGAGTAGTGCCTTATGTAAACTTGTCACTTTCTGACTGATGGAGGAGTTTAACCTTAAAATATCTAGTGAAACAACATATCTTTAATCTCCATATTGCATATTTTCTGGCATGGGTACCAAATCGTTGTGCAGAAATTTAATAATTAATTGACTTGGGTTCAGAGATCCATTTTTTCAAAGTGTTATGACTTTTATATGCTTCTTTGTCTATGTTAGAGACATACATTGTCTTTTGCAAATGTAGTCCAAAATTACTTGACAGAAAGGCTTACCTGCATACTTTTAAAAATGTAACTTACTATTTTAGTTATGTATTTACTTAATGAAGTCATAAGCAATAAAGGGTAACATGAGTACTGAAATAATAATCTGGAAAGCAACTGTTGTATAACAAACAAATTTGGCCCAAGATTCTGAAACATAAGTTTAATTAAAAGTAATGAAATTTACTCTGGATCTTCTAATCTGTTCTTTTTTTTGTTTCCTTTGGATTTGTTTTTGTTTGGCGGATTTTTTGCTACAGGAGAGATGTATTTACTTCTGTATACTTCTCACAGAAATTCATATTGCTCATGGCAACACAAACGGTCATTTTCCCATAAACTCAGTCATTCCTAGAGATGTCTTTCATAAGCATAAGGATCAATTAAAGAGATTCCAAAAAGAATACTTTTTGTTTTGTCATTCAAAACAGAGAGGGAAATGAATTATAAGTGAACATTTTGCAATTAATTTAAATAACACAAAGCAATTAAGTTTGGTTTTTTGGGGTTTGTTTGTATGACAGTAACAACCTTAAAGCTTTAGTTTAGGATGTGGGTAAATACACTGGAATTCTATCATCACATGACCTCAGTCTTTACAAGTGTATGAGTATTAAAAAAAAAAAAACACCACAAACAAAAAACCCATAGATTTTACATACGCTTGCTTCCAATAGTAGCACTTTACTAAATTACATCTCAGTATTAAAACCACAAAGACACCTAGTTCCCAATCATATACCTGCCTGGCAGGATTCCTCTTAAGCATCACTTTCACAGCAGAAGGTCATAGTGCTATTGCAAACTTATGTAAATTTTCTTGCTTTGTGGAGCACTGAAATGAAAATGAGATTTCTTCTTTTCACTTCAGTGGACATAGAATCAGAGACAAAGAATTAATCTTGCCTTTTCAGGAATTTATGCCAAAACTGCAAGCAATAAAGTTTAGTTGTCAAAAATACAGTAGCTGAAATAACCACCAGCAGAGCAAGTAAAACCCTCAGTAAGAGCATGTTATTCTTCCCAGAGGACCATGTGAAAGCCATGTTACCATGAAAAACCCACAGAGCTGTGAACTCATTACTGTACCTGAGTAGCCTGCTATCACTGACACAATAATCTTTACTATATCTGAGCTATTTATTGAAAAAAAGATGCACTGTGCAATAAAGGACCTGAACACCTTAAGGGTCTCACTGTTTTCTAACTAAAAATGTGTCTGTATGTTGGAATACATCTAGTCACTGTTATAGTGACTATATGGAAAGTATAATTCAGAATTCCACTAAAGTAAGTCAATAGTCATTAATAAAATTATAAAGGGAAAAAAATGTGTTTATCCTGCATTCTTTAATGATTGGTACCAGAGACGACTTTCAGAAAATAGCAGACTAATAGGTGCGAGTCCTATATATGCCCTGCAATTTCACCTGTAGCGTCCTCTTGCTGTGTCATATTGTTAAACTAGATTACCTTAATTAGAAGTTTGAAAGCTGACTTTTTTAAAGGGTATAAATACCTTCTCAGGAAAGAAAGAATTGAAAAGAGCAGGTTTGAATGATTGTTATCTCCAGTATGACCTAGTGTTCTCTCCACTGTTTCTCAAACAATTTACCAACTTTAAGTATGCAGTATAAATGTAAGTATGTTCACAGATAATCTAATTTTAGCCATAAGGAATAAAGCAGTGTGGGCATTCTGAACTCCACTGAAGGCAAGGCTTGCTTGGATACAGACAGCAATAATATACCAACATATATGCTGAAATAACCTCTTCTGAATGCCAGGACATTTTTCAAAATGATTGCCCTGTTTACATCCTTTAACAAAATGCACTGGATTATCTTTACCCCTGAATGTAAATGATTTATGTATTTTTTTCTTTTCCATTCCCCATTAACTTTTTACCACCTTTAATTATTCTACATCTTTCATCAGACTAACAGTAACTGCAGCCAGATTTGTAAAGCCCTACAAAGGATTCGAATTCAGTATCATATTTAACCTAACTATACACTCACTGTAGCTTCCGTAAGTCGCAAACTCCTTGAAGCCTTCAAGGTCTGCAACTGCTGTTCTGTTTTGTATTTATGGTCCCATGACCTTCATAATATAGATAATGGCAAAATTTGCTTAATCTTACTCGGTGTGTGTTATTAGCTGGGAGAAAAAAACCCTTTACTGTTGGGAAAGTCTTCTACCACAGTACATGCGAAACAGAGACAGAGAATTATCCAGACTATACATTGTGGAAAAAGAAAACCCTAGAGACAAGACCACCACTGTGACAACTTCCAAAGGACCAGAGACTTTATAATTCAACATTACCTGCGTCTTTTATGTACAGGTTTTCCCCTGTTTAGATTGTAACCCCTAAAACTGCTGCACATATGTGAAAAGAGTTCCTTTTTTCCCGGGTATCCTGCCCCTCCCCCCTCCTGACCTTATTGGATGTATCACCTGTCATTCCCTATTCCTGGGTTCCCACTGGGTGTTACAGTTTCAGAACTCAGTTGGAATTCCTTCCAAAAAGCTTGGAGCCAACACTTTAGTGTCGGTAGAGATGGTTAACAAAAGGCACAATGGATATGCATATCCTGATGTTAACAGCTTTACCCAGAGCCTTTGTTCTGATCCCTCCCCTGGCCAGAGGGGGAGGGAAGACTGGCTCAGATGGGGGAAGGGTCAGCGTTTCTGGGCTTTCTGCGCAGGTCAGGAGTTCAGCGGCTCGGCATGGAGGAGAGAGGACAGGGACACACACAGGGTCCAGTATCGCTGGGGGACCAGAATTGTGTCCTTTGCGCTCTGGCTTTCACCTATCATCCACAGACACTGCAGAGAGTGCTGTGAGGAAAGGAACGTGCCTGCTTTCTACACTGCAGAGGCTGGGTTTCTGCTGCTTTTTTTTGTCATCGAACCCACAGGAGCTGACCCAGCGACTGTGCTCCTGCCACTCCCCTGAGAGAGGCCAGCCGGCCGGGTGCGACATCACCACCTGCTGTCTGTAAATGTAACTGCAACCCCTGAGAGAGAGAGCAGCCAGTCGCTGAGGTGCAACAGCGCCACCTTCTGTCTGTAGATATAATTGCATTTCCCCCTTTTTGAGGGTAGCCAAAAGACATTTTAACTGTTTGCCTTGTCATTTGGGGGTGGAGGGGTTTATTACAAACTGTTGTTGTTTGATTCTTTCTGGAGAGATATATATGTGTGTGTGTGTATTGTGGTTAAGAACTGTTATCCTTACATATACTTTTTTTTTTTTTCCCTAACTAAAGTTCTGTTTTCAAATTTAAAGGAGAGGGATTATTTCTTGGCCAACATAGATATCTTAGTTCTCCCCTTTGAACTAAGACAATTGGCTTAACAGGCAAGAGGTAGCAGACACCCCTGGCCAGTAAACAATCCAAACTGGGACTATAACAATGCAGGGAATCAAGCCATTTCTCAAACAGGGCTCTGGAATTTAGTAGAAGCTATTAAAGCATGTGGGGAACAAGGGATGAACTGGACCAAAGTACAAGAATGAAGACAGAGACCCAATGAGCATCTGAGTGATTTCTGTGGATCGCTCCAAACAGGCTCTGCTAATATACAGAGGACAGATGTTGCAGAATTTTTATTATGTGCTCATGATTAGTGCCTTAGTGAATCAGGCAGCCCCCGATGCACAGAAATACTTTAAAGAACACATGCCTGGGTGGTAGAGAAAGAGTTTGCAAAAGATTTTGAGTTATTGCTGTGTTTGCATGTAAGGGGCACGAGGAAAGGCAAAAAGTTGAGCACATTAAATGAGAAAAACAAAACAACAGAAAATAAATTTACTGGCTACAGCTTTAACAAGGAATTTACAAGGAAAGGACAGGCCAGAGAGTGAGAAGACAAGATACAAGGTCTGAACTAAGACCAGGAAAAAAGGAAAGAAGAACGGGAAGGAATGCTGGAAGGGAGCATTATTTGTGGGAATTTAGGACATATACAGTGGGTATAGCCACTCCAGCCACGGGAAATGACAAAAGGTAGGTATCATGAGGGAAAATTGCCCCAGGAAGATTCACAATCACAACGACTATTTTCTATAGTCATTGTGATTGTGAGTCTTCCTGGGGCAATTTGGGAGGGAGGTGCTGTTAGACATGAGATCAGTAATTATTGAGTCAGAACCACCTTGTGGGGGGTGCATGTGTGTGCACATGTGTGGAAGGGGAACTGATGGGTCAAACCACACAGAGGTGGGATGGTGTCATATCCCTCATGGCAGGCCCCCAGAGCCCACATGGGGAAGCCCCAGAGTAGCTGTCATCCACAGACAGTCCAGGAAAACTATAACACATCACACCTCCTGGAGTCCCTAACCCAGCCTCAGATTGGCAGGGACAGTGAGAACACTGTCCCTCACCCTGGCCTGGAACCCCAGAGTGGCTAGTGGGTCAGAAGCCTGCCTGGGGGGGGTGGCCATAGGAACCAGAGCAGATAAAACCATAGGCATATGTTTGGCATGTGTTGCAGCCCAGCCATCTGGATGTGTGAGAGCTGGTCTTCCACAAGGTTCCAATGGTAGCTATATGATCTGTCTCTCCCTCTTTCTCCTTCTCTCTTCTTGCTCCCTCTGCTTCTCTTTCTTTGCTCCTTTCTTGATGCTTTGGGTGGCTTGGAGCTGGAGAGATTGGATTTTTACTTAAGTGTTGTAGAAAGATTGGATTCTGACTTAAGTGTTGTAGAATAGTATGTGCTGGGTTGGTATCATGGTGGAACATTTTGTCTAGCTTGTGCAGTGCCCTTTTTGAACCTTTGCCAAGTTCCCTTATTTTCTCCCCTAAATTAATAAAGATACCTCTTGAGAACAAGTCTGTGGCTTATTCTCCTGATGCTATCTCAAGGTATTAAAGATCCCTATATACATATATTTTAAAGTAAAACTCCTGGCTGAGCCCATGAGCCTGTAGATCCAGGGCCGGAGTGTTACAGATGCCTGAAGGGTACAACCACTACATTTTGGGCAACCAGAGGTGCTGTACAGAATGGTAAAAATGCACAGCAGGAAAAAAAAAAGCCTAAAGGGAAAAGTTCTTTTTATTCCTGGCTTACAACCTGAAACTTTTTTGAGGGGAGTCAAACAACCTCCCTTTCTTGCCATCTTTCCCACCACCATTTGGTTTAGGTTGCCAGAAGCTACACCAAACACTCTGACATACTTCTACTGTGCCACCCCCTTGCTGTTTTCTGTTAGTCCCTAGTATATTCTCCTTACACTTTTCCTCCTTTAGTGCAGCTATCCTTTGTCCTGAGATTCCTCCATGTTAATGAGAGGCCTTCCTGTGTCCAGTCTGGCAAAAGAATGTAACATTTAAAAAAAATTAATATAAGTGCAGAATTGGTTCCAATATCCTGACCACTCAGGCATTGGTCTCAGCAACTGTGGAGAGAGAACATAAAAGAACCTTTTGATTCTCTAGTCATATGGATTGTTTGGTATATCAAATGTTGAGGAATATATTTAATGCAGGGGATATCTCAAGGGTCAGAAATAGTTAACAATTTGCCCAGAGAGTTACAGAGAATGCGAAGGGGGTCGAGTCCCAGGCTCCAGCTGTCTCTTGTCACCTGGATGTCGCCATGTGTCCTTTGTTGGGCTCTTGCCACCCAGAGCTCAATCTGCAACTTGCACACTGAGCCAACTGGGTAAAAGGAAATTCTGTCAAGGGGAGATTGTGGCCACTGACTCATGGACCACCCATCTAAGAAACCCACCGACTCATAAGAAGAGAGACTGAGCATGTGGACTAATTACAATGAGAAGCAAGAGAATTATTAACTAATAGAAGGCAGAGCACTAATAAGAGAACTAGGTAACTTTGTGATTTCTTTGTTTTCTAAAATGTATATATAGTTTTGAGAATTGGTGTGCTAGCACCCATCTTTGAGTAAACACAAAATAAACAAATACCTTGGTTCTGTGTGTGAGATTGGCTTTACTACACATGGGGTGATGAATTTAGGGACAACAAAAGGAGCTCTAGAAAACCCAGAATCCATGTAATTTCAGCTTGAACATTATCTGGGACTGAGGTACCAAATGTAATGAACGTAACCTGGCAACCTGAACAGGCTTCAATCTGTGACATAAACGACTCCTGCCAAAACCCTGTAGGGCAGAAAATAAAAGCCACTTTTTAAAAGAAGTAAAACCTAAAAAACCCAGAACTCCTAGTTCAAACTGCTCCTTCGGCCAGTGAGAGGCACCGAGCCACGATTCTGATCATTTACCCAGTTCCTAAGCCCATTCCGCCAGCGCCCCAGGCAACTCCCTGTGGTGCTAGGCCTTTGTCTCCCGGCGGCCTAACAGAGCACTAATGCCCTTCCCGGTCGGGCTCCGCGGGCGCATCAGCCCTCCGTGAAGCGACTGCAGCAACGGCTGCGGCCTTCCCCCAGGGCCACCCACAGAGCAGACGGCGACAAGCCAGCATTAACACCCCCACGGCACCTCCCCTCAGCGCAGCTATGAACAAGACCGACCATCCCCTTCGGCTGCGCGAGCGTTTGGGGGGAGGGGCAGAACCTCGACACGTGAGTGGGAAAGAACCGGGTTCCCCCACCTTACTCACGTGGTGCCGTGGTAAGTAGAAGGGTCAGTGATAAGTGTACGCTGGCGATGTGTGAGAGGCGAAGCGCGCGGAAGAGGAGCGCATCTTGTGACGTGACGTCGCGTTGCGGAGGAGTGGCCTCGCGCGCGTGGAGGAGGGGAGAGCCAGGAGCGGGGTGGTCACGTGACGGTGGTGGGCGCCGCCGCCGCCGCTGCTGCCGCTGCTTTGTGAGCATATTGGACAGGTATCGCGGGGTGGTCGGGGTTGCTGACCGCCGGGGTTGGGGGGACGGACCGACCGACCGACCTACCTACCTACCTACCCACCCACCCACTCACGCGCGCACACACATACACGTCCTCCTCCTCACCGCTTAGCCTTATACGCGCGACGGCTGTGGTGGTGGCGGTGGAGTTGCGTGCCTAGGTGAGGCCTGGTGCCTTTTCCCAGCTCAGCGGTCCGGGGACGGCCGTTGCACCCTCAGCGGTCTGAGGCCCTGGGACGGGCCCACCGCTCTTGGCCGGTTCCCTATCCTGGTGTGAGCTTTTGTCCGATGGTGGGTGTCTCTCGGGGCCGCCCTTCCCCGCTGGTCCTGCTGCGGGGGGAAATGGGGGTGGTGGCGCGAGGGGAGGCGGCTCTGCCCTACTTATTCTGGCGGCCGCCCGAAAGAAGCTTCGCCCTGCTCTAAGTTACCGCCCTTTCTCCCCCTCCCGTATTCTCTCAGGGACTGCTGAATAGGCCGCAGTTGAGGGTAGCTCCTGCCCTGCTCCGGTCCAGGTTCGTGTGGGGAAGCCCACCTGGTGGGTGTCGGGAGAGGTGGCTTAATTTTATGCTCTTTTTCTATTACGGAGCGGAGGTTCTGCGCTCGCTTCTCGTTTGTCATCTTGTTACGGCTGAGGGGTTCTCTCCTGAAAGTTTGTGCTTCTTCTGGTTCCTTGGGCATAGGGATGTGAAAAAAGGGATGGGTGCAGTGGACCTCTCGGAGGAGAAGTGCGACTGGTTGAGGGAAGTGTGTTTTTGGGCCTTTTTCTAATCTCGAGTCGGGCCAAAGGAGGGCTGGTAGCACGGGAAGGGAGCAAGTGGGTGAATAACTTGATTTGTGCCTCATGTAGGGCGTTATTTTCATGTTTTCTATCTCCTTCCTGAGTGCTCCCTCTCTGGTGCGGTAGGGCAGCTGTGTCACGGTCACAGCTACAGAATTCACTGACAATAACATATTGGCAGCAATGTTAGGTTACTCGAGGACATGTCAATGAATGAACTGTTATCTCTGTTAACCTTTTCTACCTAGTCCTTCCTCACCCATAACTGTGCTTGTTGAGAATTGAAAGTTAGCGCAGGGCTTTACTATTGGATTGGCTTTTGTTGCATTTAAGAACAAAAAAAAGAAAGCTCTTCTGTGTTTGCTGTTGTTGTTGAAGAATATTACAGCAGGAAGGTGAGCTGGTAGAAACCCTTCTGCAAGAAGCTGGATGTAGAAAGGGACCTTTGAGCTTGGTGTATGGATGTGCAGAGCCTTCTTGGTTACATTCAAAGGAACACGCAGTCTTTGTGGAACAGAAACTTCAGGTTTGGTGTGGAGCTATGTAAGGGGAAGCTCATGAGGGCTGTCCCACTTTGTCTCTAGCTACCAAGCAGTAATTGGTCCTTAGTCATCTCAATTTGAGTAAATACTGAATGCTTATAATGCAGCAGCAGATCAAGGTGATAGCCTCTGGGGCGGTGGTGGCTGGTGAAATGGAGAGGCCATCCTGGTGTGAGAGTAGCTGTTTTCAAGAAGAGAAATTGGAGCTGGATGTTAGGGAAGGGAAGGAGAGGGGGAGCAGCACTTGCCATTGAAACAGAGCCCTTCACAACAAATGGTAGCAATTCAGCCTTCTGAGGCTTTGCTTTTTTAATATTTACTAGGGCCTTTTAGTAATTCCCTTGGTTATATCACATTCTCTAGTGGAATTAGGGTACGGATTTCTACCTGGCTGACTTGGTATTTATACCTGGGCCTGATCTCTCTGTGGTGGTTTGACCTAACTTGTTTGAAGAATTTATTTTTAGCCTTACACTAGGTAACTTGAATGCAAGCAAGGCTAAATCACTTTGAAGCATTAATGATATTTGGGTCTCCTGGAGGATTACATTAAGAAACTGGATTAACTGGTGTTAACTAATTTTGTAGAAAGTGAGCCAGCTTCTGTGTTTATAACCACAACAATTTAAAGGAGGTAGGGAGGAGTGGGAATTGAGCAAGCTCTGTGGTAGTTGCAGTTTTATTAGTGTGTTGATTTTCTAAAAAGTGTTTCTAGTAATAAAAACAAATGTAAATTCAGAAATCCAGATTGTTTCACTTGCACTGTTTTGGCCAGTCCTCAAAAAAGCTCCTGGTGCCATGAGTTGCAAAAGGATTTGACAATTTGAGAGGACTTTGGAGTTACAGACTTGCCACTAAAATCTAAGGAAAAACCCCAGCCAAAAAATCTTGTCTGTTATCAGACACGTGTGGTTTGTTTTTTCTTTTTGAGTTTTTTTGGGTTTTTTTAGTTTTCCCAATTTTTAAGCTATCCTTTTAGAACTGAGGAGCAAATTTTTTGTGTTTTATATTTCTTTCATGGACTTTTATGTAATGCTTTCCTTGTAGAATGCCATTTCTTTGGTATGTTTTACATTTGTTGCTGTTGTCCCCCTAGTGATAATGATTGTAGCAGAATAGTATGCTGATTAATAGTGCTTGAGAAATGTACATATCATAGACTGTTAATATTCTGTTAATAATTAGCATTGATAGTATTACTATTAATAGTAATGTTTACTTGCAATTTCAGTGATGTTTAGTACCAGTACTTGAATAGGTACTTCATGAAAGACTAGGAATACAAATTTATATATTTTAATAACATTTTTATTTATCTTTGTTTCTTATTTGGTTAAAGCACATGAGCAGGACTCTGAAGACCTGTGTTATGTGCCTGGGTTTGCAAAAGCCTTGTATGACTTTGGCAAAAGAGAAGCCAAGTGATTTGTCCCCTTTGTAAGATGACAGATTAAAGAAACTTGGTGTTGTATTTGTATACTTCAAAAGTATTGAATGGAAGGTGCTAGAGGAAATACAGTATTCACTTCAGTGTTGTTATTCTGCTGGAGTTTTTTGTTGAATTTGGGTTTGTTTTTTCTGATACAGCCTGCTCGTTTATAGCTCATTGTGTCCTCTTCGCTTGTCAGGGAAGACCTAGTTTAGACTTGTACTGTTTTTCATATAACTTCCCTAATCAGGTTATGCTCATTAAAGTGAGAACCAGGATGAAAGGTTGTGAAGTAGCTTCTTTGCAATTACCTGATTCATAATTTACAAAAATAAAATGTTTCGCTCTGATGTGAAAGTCCATGTTCTTTAATTTTGGCCATCTAAACTGGGAGTTTGTTGAAACTCCCCGTCCACCTGGAGCCTCCTGCAGGCTGTTTCACAGTTGTGGTACTCTCAACCCTTTCCTCCCCACTACTTCGCAATGCTGCAAAGAGTAAACAGTGACTAAAGACGGATTAGAGGTGATAGAGTCTTGGTGCCTAAGCTTTCTCAGCTTGCTTTTACTATAGCATAATTATTTTGCTGAGTGTATTGTTTTATTTATGTTCCCTCTAGGCTAAAGCTTGTAAGATAGCTTATGTGAGCAACTTTGCTCAGCTCCTTTGGAGTTGTTTCTACTCTCAGTTCTCTTGAAATTTTTTTTTTTTTTTGTCCAGCTGTCATTGT
>JAWWTY010000082.1:1669976-1682964 GCA_035222235.1 Margarornis squamiger | reverse complement strand
TCACAGAGTTCCTAAACACTCAGCTTGTAGCCTGAGGGGTCAGGTGTGCCCTGCGCAGCTGCTGCAAATGATCCATTGTTAGCAGTTCAGCAGAAATGACATAGAGGGTGTAGAATACACAGTTTTGGTTACACCCACACAGTGACAAACTGGTCCCGGCCACTATAACCAGGACATTATCCACCCCTTATTCTATACTATCTATGTCATGCTGAAATTAATCCCTTTTTTAAACTATAAACATATATATATATATATATACACAATGAAACATCAAAGACCGTTGTCACTCAAAATTAGGTCCCCTTGTGGTACACAATGTGTTTCCCCATCCTTCTACATTGCCCACCAAATGAAACTAGGTCCTTGAGCAAAAACAATCCCTCAAATGGGTTTGCCTTTGCCTGAGGTGGGACTAATCCAAACAATTTTTCCTAACATGCCTCTCATATGCACCATGGGGACTTTATCTCCATCTACAACATGCAAGGCTTCTGATTGGGCAGGGCTAGCTCAATTGATCGAGCCTCGGGTATTGACCAACCAGGTTGCCTTGCTAAATGCAGCTCCCAATGTTTCAAAATCCCTTCACCCAGTGCCTTCAGGGTGGTCTTAAGCGGTCCATTGCACCGCTCAACTTTCCTGCCAGCTGGTGCATGGTAGGGGATATGATACACTCACTCAATGCCTTGCTCTCTGGCACAGGTGTCTATGAGGCCATTCTTGAAATGGGTCCCATTGTCCAACTCAATTCTCTTCAGGGTGCTGTGTCACCACAGGACCTGTTTTTCAAGGCCCAGGATGGTATTCTGGGCAGTGGCGTGAGGCACAGGGTATGTCTCCAGCCATCAAGTGGTTGCTTCTACCATGGTCAGCACGTAGCGCTTGCCTTGGCGGGTTTGGGGAAGTGTGATGTAATCAACTTGCCAGGCTTCCCCATACCTGTATTTTGACCACCATCCACCATACCACAGAGGCTTCACCAGCTTGGCCTGCTTGATGGCAGCACATGTCGAGGTAGGTTTTCCATCCCACTTCCTCGTGCCCTCTCCATAGTCCCACAAGTAAAACCACAGGGTATCCCATGGTGTGTACTTTGTATATACTCTCTCAAGAAGGAAAGGGCATCTGCTGTCACTTGCTGAGATAAGGGCCTGTACAGGGAAAAGCAACACAGCAAAGCACAAGCAGTCCAGGAGGTTGCTGGAAAACATTGATGACTTCTTGACACAGGTGGTAGAGGAACCAAGCTGCTTAACCTTATACTATAAACAAGGAAGGCCTTGTAGGAAATGTGAAGGTTGGGGTCAGTCTTGGCTGCAGTGACCATGAGATTATGGAATTCAGTATTGGGCGAGGAGGAAGCAGGGCAGCAAGTAAGATCGCAACCATAGACTTCAGGAGTTCTAAATTTAGCCTCTTCAGGGATCTTCTTGGAAGAATCCCATGGGAACAGGCCCTGCAGGGAAGGGGAGTCCAAGAGATCTGGTCAGTATTCAAGCATTGCTTCCTCCAGGCTCAAAAATGGTGCATCATGATCAGCAAGAAGTTGGGCAAAGGGGGCAGGAGACCTGCGTGGATGAACAAGGAACTCTTGCCATTACTCAAGCATAAGCAGGAAATATGCAAGAGATGGAAGTAGGGTCTGGCCACTTGGAATGAATATAGAGAGGTTGTCAGAGTAAATAGAAATGAGATGAGGAAGACCAAGGCCCATCTGTAATTGAATCTGGCCAAGGATGTCAAGGCCAGCAAGAAGGGCTTCTTCAAATATATCAATAAGAAAAGGAAAACTAAAGATAATGTGGGCCTGTTACTAAATCCAGGGAGGACCCTGGTAACAGAGGATGAAGAGAAGGCAGAGTTACTAAACGCCGCCTTTGCATCCGTCTGCACTGACAAGACCAGCCCTCAGGAATTTCTGACCCGGGAGACCAGGGTAAAGGAATGTTGGAAGGAAGACTTTTGCTTGGTCAAGGAGGTATGGGTTACAGAATACCTAGGCAAACTTGACATCCACAAGTCCATGGACCCTGACGGGGATGCACCCAGAAGTGCTGTGAGAGCTGGTGGACACCATAGTGAGGCCACTCATGATCATCTTTGAAAGGTGGTGATGATAAGGAAAGGTGCCTGAGGATTGGAAGAAAGCAAATGTCACCCTGGTCTTCAAAAAGGGCAAGAAGGAGGACCCAGGGAACTACCGGCCGGTCAGCCTCATCTCAATCCCTGGAAAGGTGATGGAGCACCTTGTTCTGGATGCCATTTCTACTCATATGGAAGACAAGAATGTTATTAGGAGCAATCAGCATGGATTCACTAAAGGTAAATCATGCTTGACCAAGCTGATTCCCTTCTACAATGAAACAAATACCAGGATGGATCAGGTTTTTGCATCTGTAGGATCATTTCCTGTAGGTTTCTTGTTTCTGCATGCTTTGGACTGCACACTGTGCATCAGTGTTTGCCAAATAAACTGCCACAAGTTATGGGAAGAAGCATTTTGCAGCTACAGTGAAAGCTTATTGACTCTTCTGCTGTTATATGAATTATCTATGTTTTAGGAGAAAATTGCTCTCTTTAGGGAAGGTTTTGGGATTGTTTTGCCCTGAGGAGAGTTGAGACATTGGATAGGACGCTCCAGAGGCATAACTTTGGTCTTGAATTTGAGTATGTTGAAAGTAGGGTTATGGACATTGGAGCAGGTGTTGTGGTCATGTTTTGTTCAAGCTCTATATGGATTTGTGCATGAAACTGGGAGATCCCATGGGAGGGTTGAGTAACCTCTCACTTTAATAGGAGTAAGTTCTTCCAGTGTTTGCGATTAATCACTGGTTGCAGACATGTGTTCGTGCAAATTATGTCTGGTACCATAGTGGCTAAGAAATACCTGAAATCAGAAATTAAAGGGGGAAAAAATCCCTACCTCCCAAAATTGTAAATCTGCAAAACAGTTTTCTAGAGCTTCCCATGTTTCCAACCACTGTCTCCTTGCTTTGTGTTCCACTAATATTTAAAGCAGGATTGCTTATAAAGCAGAATGGTTGAAATATGACATTATGCTTTTAGCTTGTAACTGTTTTCTTTCCTTCCCCTAATTACAATAGGAGCATGGAAAAACTCAATAGAAGAATGGACTGCAGAAGATTGGAATGAAGATGTAAGTGTGCCTTGTTAGACCAATTGATTACTTACCCTTTTCAGAGTTTCTGTGTTGTCTTCAAAAACTAAATGTTTGAAGTAATACTTTGTATGCATGCAGTGATATTTCTTATTGTGTTTATTACTGTAATTCCTGTTTAAAATATATATATTTAGATAAGCTTATTTCAAAAATAAAATCGAATCAAGAAATATTATTTTTTTTCTGGGTGGAAAATACATAGATAATAAAATTTTAAGTTTTATCCCAAATTAAGTATTTGTGAATTATAATTCTCCACTGCTCAATGCTGATGGGTGTTAACTGCATACTTCCCCCTACTATTATGTAAGAATTTAAACCCATATTATCATAAGACTTTTATGTAATTAAGTGCTGAAGTTTGCTATGGCCTTTAGACTCCTCATTTGATGCTTTTTGTTTGAAATCTGCATAATTGTTCCATTTAGTCTACTTCATGCTCATAATCTTAAATAAGGAACTAGTAGTATGCTGAAGTTGGCACTTAATTGCTTCATTCCTGTTGTTTCATCATGATGTGTTGTCTAAAGTACTTACAAGAATTTTGGTTCTCATTCTGTAACAGGCAAGAGATGTCTTCATGTCTGCAAAATAATTGACATTTGCGATCATCATGCATCAAAATCGCATTTGTGATTTTAAGTTTTCAGTTATTGTATTAAAGCTTAAGCAGTTCAGAAAACAGACTAGATAGCAAGAAATACGGAAAGGAAAACTTAGCTTTTAAGTCTTTCATCTTTTATATGAACATCTGTTATTTCAAGTTTATTTTCAGAAGAGTAAGAGATTGTCTCAGAAGTAATTCCTTTTGCCTCCTCCTGTAGGGTGGCATGTCAGTGTTATCCCTAGAAATGTGTGAATGTGTTATATAATAAATATGAAAACTCCATCCTTACCTAATGAGAGGGACATGTCTTTTGAGAAAATGAAAAAAAATTCTAAAAAGGTTTTCTGTATCAGTTACTGTCATCAAAAGCTGGCAACTTTTTAAAACTTGTCCTCTATTTCTGCAGTATATGCTAGAAATAAACTAAGGGCTAAGGATACTGAAAAATTATGGCCTTGTTCTCACCCTTGTTTGCTGGTACAATGCAGCATTTGTAATACAGCAGGGGTGTTGAGCAATGCTGACTAGGTAAGTAACTATTAAACCTGAGTAATTTGTGCATGAATCTTGAAGGAACAGCAAATGAAATCTCTAGCCTGTTGATAATTTTTATTAATTTTAGTCTGCTGGAAAAATCCCTGTAATCTAGGAGAAAGTTGTTCATGTGCTGATGTTCAGAAAGAGTGAATTAAATAGTGAGCTGCAGACAAATTAGCCCAAAACATCCCTGGGGAAAAAATAAATAAAATTGATTCATCTGATTTTAAAAAAAAATAAAAATGGAAGTGTAAGAATGCAGCTTGTGCCATTCAGTGTAGTTTTATGAAAATAGGTTCATTTCAAATAAACCTAATATTGGTCTTTAAGTAAATTACAAATTAATTGTGAAGATAGAGTATGTCCTTGTAAGAGATTTGATCTACATATTTTCTTCTAAATATAATTACATGCTATCATGAAACACATTAAGTGGATTGAAATCTGCCATGCAAATTTCAGCCAATAAATCTTTTGCAGGAGGGCCCTTATTGAACGTGGACATTTCTGGGAAGGCTATAAAGGAATCCAGTCCCAGGCCAGATGCCATCTAATATCTTTATCAATTATTTGGAAGTAAAAATAAGATCACTGCTGAATAAAATGTATGGGGGGAAAAAAAATATATATTGGAATGGTAATTAAAAGTAAGCCAGTCATACAGAAATCTGGACCTCTACTACACTTGACCCGTTCGAATGAAATATACTTTAATATAGCCAAGTGCCCATTTGTTTTATAGGAATAAAGGCACACCTCTAGAACAAAGGGCTGGTGTCTAGAAAGCAGCAACTGAAAATTTTTCAGCATTTTCGCAGATGATGAAAAAATAATGTCTCACCATGATCTCCTAAAAAAACCCTATTGTAGTCTTTTTGACCATAGTCAGTATTCCCTGTCTCTTAATCATTTTTGATTTATATTTCTGTATGTGAACTCTCCTGAACTTGATTCTGAAATACTGCATCTGATTATTCATTGCTTTTACAAAACAAAAAATGTGGAGAATAGCTGGAAATATTTACTGATAGTATTGGTGTTTGAGAGTGAGATTTTTAGTTTACTGAATCTGTAAAGGTTGCTTTATTAGCATATAATGGGTTCTTGTTTTAGTGTAGCAGAAAAAGGCATAATATGAACCTGTGGCAATTCTAGCAGCATGACTAATGATTGAAACAACCAAGGAAGCTGATGTATTTGCTGTCTGCAGGTAAAGACCAGGTGTTTTTCTGAAGAATATTTCTGTTTAAATGTTGTGTTCTCTAGTCAGATACAAGTTAGGTGCAGGTGAGTGAAATTTCATGTTGTTTGACCTGAGAAAGATCACAGGAATCAAATCGAACAGTCCTTTCTGGTATTTATCTTTACTAGTGACTATTGAGTGAGTATAGTAGGTTGTCAGCACGCTATTAAATAGAGGAAACTACTTGCAGTGAAAATAGGTTGTATGGACAATGAAGGACCAAACAAATATTGAGGTACTGTAGATGGCTCTGGGTTTTCCTCTTAAAATTGTGATCATGTTCTCCTGCCTAAATAAAGTTTAACTACAGAAACTATCAGAAGGGGAAAATAAAATACATACAAACTGCTAGAAAGTGGATGAAGGCAAACATTTTCTGTACAATATTGGTAGTCTTAGTTTTTATTTGAAACAATGGCAACACTTTAAAAAAAAAGAATGTATTTTAGCAGGAGTGTTTCCTTTACCAGGAAGCAGTATGAGAACTTGTTTTAATTTCTTTACCTTCAGTACATCATATTAAAACACTAATAAGGTTTTGTTATTTCTGATTTGTTGCTGTTGAGTTTTTATGAGAATGCCAGAGTATATTATCCTGTGCTCCTCACTTATCAACTGGCCATAGGAGCTGATAGCTAGTTGTTAAATATATTGTCTGTTTGGTGATTGGGGAATGAATTTTATCATAGAAACAGGAGCTGAAAAGCACAGGCATTTCACTGCAGATGGAGGAAATACTCTTGTGAGGCTGCTGCTTGCAAATGGTTCACAACTGTTTGTTCAATGGGAAAATGCCAGAGCTTCAGTGGAAGATTTGCAAGTATAGTGTACAGTGAGCGTAAAAACTTTGTTAGGAGCTGATATTACTTCTAAGAAATGCTAAAGACATCTGTGTAATAAAGCTTTTCAGCTGCTGCTGCACAAAGTATATGTTTTGACAAATGCTGTGATCCCAGCAGACTTTTGAATTAGATGCTTGATTGGAACTTGTGGCAGTGAGTTTGCCACAGGGTGTAATGTAAATTTCAATGTAGCCAAGCTGGTAGCTGGAAACGTCTATTTTGCATGTTGGTTCACTTGAAGAGAACATTTTCTCTCTCACATCAAGCATGCTTTTGCATTGTCACAAACATCCCCAGACTCCTCAATTTGCTTAGTTTTCAGGATTCATCAATGTTTTGGCCATTATTAGTCTTATCCTGAGTTTTGTGAGTATAAGAAACTGTTGACATTACAAAGAATTTACTATTTAACCAAGAGATTGCAGACCATAGGCTGCTGCTTGTGCCATTAGCTGACCTCCTTGTGCCATATAACGCAGGAGTCTCATAACATCACAGAAAGTACAGTACACGTTGTTCTAAACTAACACATTTGGTGGGGAAAGATCTGAGCAATAGAGAAATAGCCTTTTTAATTGGAAACATGCTTGAGCTGAATCTTCTTTCTTTGTTTTGGTCAGTACATAGAGTTGCGGGCTGGCAGCATTATGCGCAGAACAGAGTTGTGTTCCAGAAAGATGGGATTAAAATATGTTATACTGGCAGGAAGGGAAGGGAAGGGAACAGAGGAAGGAACTGTGGTGGTACTAATTTTTTCATGATCCAGTGTAGTGCTAGGAGAGCACATGAAACATTTGAACTTTGCCTCTGAGTAGTAAGTCATTTGCTCCCAGTCAGACCTTCTGTATCCTGCTTAAAATAAGTGTTTCATAGGAGAATACCAATCCGATGACCATGTACAGGGACGTACATGCTTTCAGTAGAGCTGCATGTGGGATGGCAGATGAAATTGGCTCATGTTCGTGATGTCCTATAAATTGGGCTGCTAGTAATTAAAAATGCATCATTTCCTGGAAGAGCTAGATTCAAATGTCACATTCTAAAGGGATTTTTTGTGCATGTTTGAATAGGTCAGTTATTCTTTAGTCTAAATATAGAACTACACCAAAGTAGTTAAGGGTGATTTTGTGCAAATTTAATTAAACTATAACCATTATACATGCATATCTCTGCCTTGTTAAACCAAACTTATACTGGCTTAAGACTTATTCTGGTTTGCAAGTATTCCTGTCAATAGAAATTAATTAGCCCTAGGAAGTTGTAGTTGTTTAACTACTATTTTTCTAAAAAGAAAAGCTATAAAAAAACCCCAAACCGCAAACAACCAACCTCCCTACAAACCAAAATAATCCCCTTTCCCCCCCCACAGAATGCCAACCAACCAGTTCCCCCTCCCCAGCTACCTGTGCAAGTATCTGTCTTTATTGTAACAACATGGTGGAAGCAGTACAGTTTTCTGCTGTGGATGGTCTGACTTTTTATACTAGTAAGTAGTTCTCCCTTTATTATTGTTTTCAAACTCATGCTTGCAGAGCAATCTATTTAAGATGTTATTGTCACCCCTAGTAGAACTGCCAAGAAGGAACCATGAATGCTGGTTCACTGTACATACCTGAGTACAAACCTGCCTCCACCAGTGATGTGAGCTGAAATGTAAAACACAGGGATACATGAAATGAGTGGGAACAGTGCAGTGTGTTAGACTTCTGCAACAAGATTTATCAGAGCTGCTCTATGGAGTCCTAAATTATGTCTGCACACTGATGATATACCAGCTGTCACATTAATTACTTTCTACTGGTATAGTTTTCAGTTAAACTATTTCCCAAACTGATGTAGTTACATTAGTCTAACATTCAGTGTTGAGTAGATCAAATTTCCTAACACTTTAATTAAATTGGTACTTGATTCTGTGGAGAAGACTTTGCTGAAGTTTGACTACATGTTTTTGTCTTTTTAAGCAGAGCTGCAGCATAACTGGTTGTAATGATAGTTTGACTTCACTTTTATCTTAAAAGTGCATGACCAAGATGGAATTTCTGAAGATGTCGCAGCACTGAAGTGTGAGCATGTGTATGATTAAAATAATTCTCCCCACACACACTTTTTCAGCTTTCTGAAACAAAAGTCTTCACTGCTTCGTCTGTTCCAGCTGAGAATCATGTGACTCCTAGGCAAAGGTAAGCTCTTCTTCCAGGGTTTCCGTATACCTTAAAAACTTTCTGCTTGGTGAAGCAATGCTAGCTTGCACATATAAAATGTTGACTAAAACACAGGGCAGCCTTGGTCAGAGATTGGTCAAGCTAGTTTCAAAATTGCAAAAGTCTTGCTTTTGTATTGACTACAGAAGTGGAGCCAAACTTACCAAATCCATGAACACAATACTGACAAGATCCTGTCTTCTGCACAAAGACTTCTTACGGGAAGGAACAAAAGTAGCTGGGAAGAAAACTTAGCTGGTGTTGAAAAGGAAACTCTGGCTTTGCTGTCCAAAAAATGAAAACCCTGCCCCTGTAGATGCAGAAAGTGTTCAGAGTGTAGTGCTTTGACCAATATGTTGACAGAAAAGCTTGTGTTGCTTACCAGGAAAATCTCCTTCTTGCCATCACAATTACTTCCCTTAATTGATGATATAGAGTTCAGATAGAGAATGAAAAACATGGCAGTTGTTGCCTTTGCTTGCCTTTGTCTTCATCAAATGCCTGGCCAATTATGTGGAATCAGTTACCTGCATTTGCCTCAGAGAGCAGGTTAAGGTAAGACTTCTGTAGTTTGACAGCATGAGATCTGAAAACTAGATGGCCTAATGGTCCCAAGCATCCTGATACAGCTGTACTGCTATACTTCGGGCTGCAGCAAAATTTTCCTTATAACATGGGCGTGACCTGGAGGAGGTATGATGTCAATTGGCTTACAGTCTATATTCCATTTCTTTCCTTCTCAAAGGTGATATGGCAGGGGGGTTGGACTAGATGTTCTCTAGAGGTCCTTTCCAACCCTAACTATTCAGTGATTCTGTGATATGCTCACATGTTCACTGTTTTAATGCAAATATTCTTCCACTGGATGTCCCTCAAATTGTTAGAAAATATTTTGGTTCATCAGCTCAAATTCTGGTGTTTTGTTTTGTGTTTTTTTGTTTTGATTGTTTGGTTGTTTGTTTACTTGCCATAAGAAAGGCTTGGACATTAAGAAATCTATGCTAATCAAAGTGCTGGAAGCAGCTCTTCAGCCTAAGCCTGTGGTATATTTAGGATAAATTTAAGTCAGAAATTTTGGAGTAGATTTTTTTATTGTCTGAATACTTTGTTTTTCCTTGAATAAACTTGTGTTAAACATGTGTAGAAGTTAGTTAAATGTAAGAAAATTCACATTTCTCATCCTGCTCAGGTATGTGTGGTAATTTTGGATATGAGCCTACTATCTAAAAAACTTAGCTTTTAATTCTGCTGCTCTTGTGACTTCTATACCATCACATATTTACTCAATTGCTGCATGTGACTTCATTCTTTACTGTCCTCATACCCACCCCATACAAAGGTAGGACTTTGATCCCTTGCTCTTTTTAAAGGAATAGCATGATATACAGAGAATGTGGATTATTGATATATATAATGGGTTTGCAGGCAGGATCAGCTTAAAAACAATGTATCTTTTATGACTTGTCTCCAGTTACTTGGTTATATTAATCATATATATAGGTTATTTATGTGATACATGATGTTATAAATTTAATAATGTTTGAAATGAGAGCAAAGACAATTTATATTCTAGCTATAGTGGTAGGTTTCAGCTAGCAGAAGTTTTCTGGCAAAAACCTGTATTTTACCTCTTTTGTATGGCAGACAAGCAATATTTGAAAAGACTGTTAATCAGTAATAATTCTGTTGCTGGTACAGCAGCTTTAGTATCGTTAGTGCTTTCTTCAGTTTCAGTGCAGTCTAATCATTGTGATTATTCCAGCCAAACTTTGCTTTGTCTTATAGCATTGATTTGGTAACACTGCTTCAAAAGCCTGAAAAGCCTGTGACCTTTACCCAAGAGACAGAAGATAACTCATTTGAGGCTCCCCAGCAGCAGACCTTTGGCCAAGCCCTAGTCTTCACAAATTCTCAGCACAGCACCCAGATGCCATCAGGAGCTGGCAGATCCAGTGCTGTAAACTCTTATTCCTCTCAAAGTTTGGTAAAATTATTTTATACTTTCTAAATATTCTTCATGAGTTAATATTTCAGGTTAAATAACTTTTCCAGTACTTGTCATTTCATGAGATGTTTCATCAGTATTTATAAAATTCAGATTGCAGATATTGAAGGAATTCTTAATTCCATTCCTTCCATTCACACATGCACACAAAATAAAGATTACTTTTTTTTCTGGTTTTGCTAAGTAGTTGTTTCTTGGTTCACATGAAGTACTTGTATTAATTTTTGAGTGGAGAGCAGATGTGTTTACTGCATGCTGATTTAGAATGAAATCACTTTCTATGCCAGAAAACTGTGATGTGTTATTTGCATGCACATTTCTGACTGCTTTTTGTGGAAACCTGATAATTTCTGAGCACTGGAACAGACTGACCAGGGAGGTCATGGAGTCTCCCTCTCTGGAGGCATTCCAAACCCACCTGGATGTGTTCCTGTGTCACCTGCTCCAGGTGACCCTGCCTTGGCAGGGGAGTTGGACTGGATGATCTCCAGAGGTCCCTTCTAACTCTAACAATTCTGTGATTCTGTGATTTATTAGTAATCTAGGACTGAAGAGGTTTTGGTTGCTGACAAATAGCAGCTGTAGGCATTGACCCTATGGTTATGTTCTAATTATTTTTTAAATACTCACCTCCACTTTCCCCCCCCTCCCCTTTTTTTTTTTGTCTCTTGGTAGTCTGCAGTTCTTTGTTCTGGCTTTGGTGAACTTGGGTCCTCTAAATTGACAAACTCTGCTGAATCTCAAATCTTGGACCAATTGAAATCTCCAGGTTTGTGTCAGTTTACCTCTCAACAAAATAATAATACTTCTACCACCACTACCACATCGTCCTGGGATCTAAAACCACCCATTACTCAGTCCTCAGTCCTTAGTCAGTTTGGTAAGTGCTTTGACATAGCTTTCTCTCTCTGTTAGCCTATAAGATTTCTTAATGCCAATAACAGTTTAAAATGGCCTTAAATGAAAAGCTTTTTTAAAAAAACATAATCCTAATAATATAATTGGTTACAGCATTGTAAGTGTTATGCTTAGTTGCTGGTAATAGACATTATGAATATATCACAAACTAAGTTTTTATAGGCTGGAAAACTCATGGGTTGAGATAAAGACAGTTTAATGGGCAAAGCAAAAACCGTGCATCAAGCAAAGCAAAACAAGGAATTCATTCACTGCTTCCCATGGGCAGGCAGGTGTTCAGCCATCTCCAGGAGAGCAGGGCCCCATCATGTGCAATGGTTACTTGGGAAGACAAATGCCATAACTCCACATCCCCCACTTTCTTCCTTCTTCCTCCCACTTTATATACTGAGCATGATGCCATATGATGTGGAATATCCCTTTGGTAAGTTTGGGTCACCTGTCCCAGCTGTGTCTCCTCCCAACCTCCCATGCATCCCAAGCCTCCTCCCCAGTGTGGCAGTACAAAAAGCAGAAAAGGCCTTGGCTCTGTGTAAGCCCTGCTCAGCAATAACAAAAACATGTCTATAATATCAACCCTGTGTTCAGCACAATTCCAGAACACAGCCCTGTACCAGCCACTGGGAAGAAAAATAACTCTACCCCAGCCAAAACCAGCACACTTTTTTTCTCAACAAATCCTGGAAAATACCTATTTCCAGTGTGCCTATGCTGCTTCTAGATTGTACCATATTTTGTCTTTTCCCCCAATTTTTTCTTTTCTAATCATTGCATGAATTTTCAATGACTTCTATATAATTTCTTCATAATGTGCATCACATCTCAGTGTTCTTTCCCTAGTGTGAAGTCTATGTGTGCTGAAAATGGTGTAGGTTAAATGATGCATTTTATCTATTCATAATTGTATGGATTTTTCATTTAATTGAGTAAAATTACTAAAAACAGTAAAAATGACACAAACTTGGGTTTTGCAGTGTAGTTCCTAGCAGTATTCTCACTGTGAAGAGTGATAGCTCTTGTATCTCTTGTGTGTATGGGTGCATGTTTCCAGATAGATAAGCAGCCAATGTGGTAGCAGTTATAATCTTTGACATGCAGGAATTCTGAAAAAATGTTTATGTACATTTTAAATTGCTTTCTAATGCACTTCAACTGGATAAAAAACCCTTCACGCTGGAAATGCTGTGGTTGTTGACCAGTGCTCTAAGACATTTTCATTTTCTGAAAATATGAAAGGCAAAGTCTTGAGAAAAAATCTGTCAGCATCCAGTGTCTCTTGACTTTCAGCCATATTGAGATGGTAGATTGTGGTGACTGTGGCACGGACCCACTGACTCGAATGTCAAGGCAGTAAATCTGTTTATTAACGGTTGCACTCGATCTTATATACCCCCCGATGGGTGTGGTTACACAGGCGTGGAACACGCACAAACCCAGCCAATCATTTTAAA
>JAWWTY010000082.1:1556820-1567030 GCA_035222235.1 Margarornis squamiger | reverse complement strand
CACTGATCCCTGGGGGACACCACTAGTGACCAGCTGCCAGCTGGATGCAGTACCATTCACCAGCACTCTCTGGGCCCAGCCATCCATTCAGTTCTTAACCCAGCAGAGAGTGCACCTGTCCATACTGGACTGTGTGGATTCGATGGCCTGGCACATCAGATCCACAGAAGTATAAGGCTTTAGTAGACACTGGTGCACAGTGTACACTGGTGCCATCAGAGTATAGAGGCACAGAACCCATCTGAATCTCTGGAGTGACAGAGGGATGCCAAGAATTGTCTGTATTAGAGGTTGAGGTGAGCTTTAACAGGGGAAAAATGGGGAAAGCATCCCATTGTGACTGGCCCAGAAGCCCCTTGCATCCTTGGCATCAACTACCTCAGGAGAGGGTACTTCAATGATCCAAAGTGTATCGATAGGCTTTTGGTGTAGCTACTGTGAATACAGAGAAGATCAAGTAGCTATCTACTCTGCCTGGTCTCTAGAAGATTGTGGGATTTCTGCAAGGTGAAGACCAGCAGGTGCCAATTGCTACCCGGACAGTGCACCAGTGGCAATATTGCACCAACTGAGACTCCCTGACTTCCATCCATGACCTGATTCATCAACTGGAGAGCCAAGAAGTGATCAGCGAGACTCATTCACCTTTTAATAGTCCCATATGACCAGTGCAAAAGTCTGACGGAGGATGGAGGTTAACAGTAGATTATTGTGACCTGAATGAAATAACACAAACACTGAGTGCTGCTGTGCTGCTGTAGCAGACATGTTAGAACTCCAATATGAACTGGAGTCAAAAGCAAACAAGTGGTGTGCCGCAACTGACATTGCCAATGCATTTTTCTCAATCCCTTTGGAAGCAGAGTACAGACCATAGTTTGCTTTCATGTGGAGGGGTGTCCAATACACCTGGAATTGACTGCCCCAGGGGTAAAAACATGGCCTTTCCATCTGTCATGGACTGATCCAGACTGCACTGAAAATGGGTGATGCCCCTGAACATCTACAATATTTTGATGACATCATTGTTTGGGGCAACACAGCAGAAGAAGTGTTTGATAAGGGAAAAAGAATAATTCAGATTCTTCTGAAAGCTGGGTTTGCCATAAAGAAAAGCAAGGTCAATGGACCTGCACAGGAGATTCAGTTCTTGGGAATAAAATGGCAGGATGGACACCATCATGAGCTTATGGATATGGTCAACAGAATAACAACTATGTCTCCACAACATAACAAGAAGGAAACAAGCTTTCCAAGTCCTTGGGAGGTTCTGGTGAAGGCATATTCCAGGTTACAGTCAGCTTGTGAGCCCCCTCTATTGAGTGACTTGGAAGAAGAACCATTTTGAGTAGGGCCTTGAACAACAACAGGCCTTTGAGCAGATCAAACAGGAAACAGCTTGTGCAGTAGCTCTTGGGCCTCTTCAGACAGAACCAACCATGCAAAATATCCTCTATGCTGCAGCTGGGGAGCACGGTCTCGCCTGGAGCCTCTGGAAAAGAACATCAGGAGAAACCTGAGGTCGACCATTAGGGTTTTAGAGCTGGGGTTATCAAGGATCAGAAGGCCCACTAAGCTCCAACTGAAAAAGAGATATTAGCAGTGTATGAGGGAATTCGAGCCACTTCAGAAGTTGTTGGGACAGAAGCATCTCCTCTTGGCACTGCAATTGCCCATGCTACACTGGATGTTCAAAGTAAAAATTCCCTCGACACATCACACAACCATGGAGTGAGTGGGTAGGATTGATCACAAAATGAGCTTGAATTGGGAACTGCCCAGGAATCCTGGAAGGGACTATGGACTGGACAGAAGGCAGAGATTTCAGAGCATTGCTGGAGGAAGTGGGCTCATGCCCAAGAGGCATCACCATGTAATGAATTATCAGAAGATGAAAGAGGACATGCTCTATGTACTGATGGGTCTTGTGTGGTAGGAAACTGGAGGTTGAAAGCTGCTGTGTGGAGTCCCACATGACAAGTCATCAAGACCACTGAAGGAGAAGGTGAATCAAGTCCATTTGAAGAAGTGAAAGTCATCTAACTGGACGTAAAGATTGCTGAATGAGAAAAGTGGCCTGTACTGTATCTCTACACTGACTCCTAGATAGTGGATAAGGCCCTGTGGGAATGGCTACAGCAATGGAAGATCAATTGGCAATGCAGGGGTAAACCCATCTGGGCTGCTGCATTTGTGGCAGGACATTGCTGCACGGGTAGAAAACATGACTCTGAAGGTATGTCATGTAGATGCTCACATGCCCAAAAGTTGCACTACTGAAGAACATCAGAACGATGAGCAGGTGGATAAGGCTGCCAAGTTTGGAATAGCTCAGGTGGACTTAGACTGGGAGTGGAGGAGTGAGCTACTTATAGCCCGATGAGCCCATGAAACATCAGGACATCTAGGAAGAGATGCGACATACAGATGGGCTCGTGATTGAGGGGTGGACCCGACCATGGAAGCTATCACACAGGTTATTCATGAATGTGAAACTCGCTGCAATCAAGCAGGGCCATGAGAGCAAAACCTCCCTGGAACAGAGGGCAGTGGCTGGGTTTCCAATATGGTGAGACCTGGCACATTGACTACATTGGACCACTGCCATGAACACACCAAGGCAAGTGCTACATACTCACCATGGTAGAGGCAACGACTGGTTGACTGGAAACATAGCCTGTAAACCAGGCCACTGCTTGAACACCATCTTAGGCTTTGAGAGGCACATTCTGTGGTGACATGGGACCCCAGAGAAAATTGAATACAATAATGGGACTCACTTTCAAAATAACCTTATAAACTCCTCGGCAAAGAAACCTGGCATTGAGTGGGTGTATCACATTCCTCATCACCCACAAGCATCTGGAAAGATTGAAAGACACTTGGTGTGCAATGCTGAAGGATGGAGAGACCTGGTGTGTGCCTCAAGGAGATTTAACCTTGAGGGGTAAATAATCTGTGGTGTGAGTTGTATGTTGCAGGAAGTAAAGTAGCAGGAACGACATGAACCGACAAAGTGAATTTTGTGAGGAGCAAGGAGAGTATGACAATGACCCAGGCCAGGCCAGTGTCAGTGCCCAACGATCGACTGTGCTGCTTCCCCTGTCCTGAGTACCCATTCTGATGGAATGGAGCTCAAGTCATGGCCTGTTTTTGAACATCTGGAGGGGTGGAGGAAGCCCATGGAATGGGAAAATATCTATCTGTGAAAGGACGGGGGATAGCAGTTAATGAAAATATATAAATCCGTATGTTGGGTATAAAGATGGTTTAAGAATGTAGATTATGTTGTAAGTGTTTGTAAGAAGGGATTTCAGTAATGAGAATTAAATACAATGGAATAGTTAAGATATATATGTATTAAATTATGTGGGTGTGACACAAATGGTATGGAATAAGGGGTGGAGATTGTATTGGGTCTGGCTGAGATGGAGTTCATTTCCCCATAGCAGCCCTCACAGTGCTGTGCTTTGCATTGGTAGCTGGAAAGGTGTTGATAACACAGCAGTGTTTTGGCTCCTGCTGAGCAGCACTGGCACAGCATCAGCACTGTCTCTCAGCATTCTATCCCCCATCCGTAGTCTGGGGGTGGGCAAGATCCTGGGAGGGGACACAAGTAGGCCAGCTGACCCAAATTAACCAAAGGGATATTCCAGACCATATGATGTCAGCTCAGATATAAAAGCTAAGAAAAGGAGGAGGAAGGGGGGGCGTTTGTTGTTTCCAATGACTGCCTGCTGAGAAACAGTTATGCATTGCTGAAGCCATGTTTCCCAGGACATGGCCAGATATCGCTTGCTAATGGGAAGTAGAGAATAAACCTTGTTATTTTCCACTTCATTTCTGTATGCGCAAACTTTTACTTTTGCTTTAGTAAACTGCCTTATCTCAACCTGCAAGTTGTTTTCCATCTTATTCTCTCTCCCCTGTCTGGCTGGGAAGAGGAGGGTTAGAGTGGCTTGGTGACCACCTGGCAACCAGCCAAGGTTAACCCACTACAGCCTGAATCACTTTGCTCTGTCCTTTCTGATGTGCATTATAGCCACTTCCTTAGGCTATAGTACCACCTGCAGAAGTTTTAAAATTTCCTGCTTGTACTTTATGCCACTTCCTTGAGAATTCAATAGTCCTCATTCTTTTCATATAGCCCCATGAGCATGTACTACCCCAAAAGCATATTTTGAATCAGTAAATATATTGATCCTCTGGTCTTTTCCAATCTCAAGGGCTCTAGTGAGTACAATAATTTTGGCCTTTTGGGTCAGAGTATTCAGAAGCAATGGTTTTACTTCTATTTCCTCCCCTAATGTCACTATTGCATTTCCTGCCCTTCTTACTCCATTTTGCACAAAGCTACTACCGTCAATGTACAGTTCTTTATCCAGATTCTGTAAAGGTTCATTCCTTAAATTTGGTCAACATGCATATACCTGCCCTATGGTATGTAAACAGCTGTGTTGTAGCCATGTGTGTGACATCGACTTTAAATCCAGCCACTTTGCTACCTACTGAAGAGCAAGAGCCTTTACATCTCCCTGTTCCATTAGCATCACATGGTATTTTGCCAGTTGGCTTGGAGAGATCCAATGATGGTTCCAAACCTTTTTGTGGTTCTATTCTTATAGGATATAGGTTCACGCTTACTGGTTTAGCTCCTGGTTTCAATTTTATCTTAATTGGAGTCACTTTTACTTGTTTTTTTCTGAAGCCTATACCACCACACTTGAAACAGCATCAGGAATGTTTTCTGATTTCTTCTAATGGCTTGCTCATTAGCAGGCAAATTTGAGCTTTCCACACTGTCTCAGGTGGAACGTGGAACTGCATGAAATTCTCAGAAAAGGTTACTTGTGCATTTAACTTGTATAACATATCTTGTCTCAACAAGAGAAGAGGATATTCTGGCATATATAGAAATTCATTACTTTAGTGTCACCATTTGTACATTCCATAGGTTGTAGGATCAGTCACAGAGTTCTCTTTCCTGTGGCCCCAACAATAGGTAGTTACTTTGCTTAAGGGTCCTTTATCACTTGTTATCACCAAATGCATGGCTCTGGTATCTATTAAAGAGATTATTATTTCATTCCCCAGTTTTATTGAAACCAGGATGCCCTGATATTTTTCCCTTGTCCCCTTCACTCTTTGTCAAAATCCTCCAGCATCATAAAGTTTACATCTGCTAATTGACCCTTCCTGCCTACAAATAAAACATTGATTCAGGCCAAAGGAAGGGCCCTTTCAGGCCCCAACTTGCCTCCCCCCATACTCCTCCTCTTTCACCTTCTCCAATACCACTCTATTTTCTTCTACAGTAAAAAGGTATTCAATATAACCTGCATATCCCCACAGTTAGGGCTATAAGTCAGCATGACAGTTTCCAAAAGTTGATACATTCCTTCAGGATTCTCTCAGTACAAACCAACAGATGGTTTCCAATTCAACAAACCCAAAGTAGTAAAAGGGAGACCTACAAAACCTGACAGACCTTCCGCCCCCTCTGCTTCTCTTAAAGGTGCCTGTATCACTGGTCAAGTATGTCTCAGAGTCCTGCCCCCAACAGGACTCAAATCCTCACTTTCCCTATGCTCTTAATATGTTGATCTGTATCCTCTTTATCCATCCCCACCTCAATGTTTTATGGGAGTAAAAAGGAGGGAACTAACACTTGCACATCTTGCAATTCATCCTCTCTGCAACATACAATCCCTTGCTTTTTCTCCTTTTCCTCAATACATGGCATCAGCATATCCCCTCCAAATTTACACTTTTTCTGAGTATCTATAGCTCTATATAATGTCATTAAAGCATTAACATAAAAAGCCCCAACTCATCTCATTTACCAAGTCAGCAACAAAATAGTGATACTTAAACTGTTAGAATGCCAAAAAAAAAAAAAAAAAAGAAAAAAAGCAAGCTGTGGGGGGAATTGGGTCAAAGTTTAGAGAAGGCTAAGAATTCTAGGGTAAAAGGCAGTAGCTACTCCCTGGACAGAATGCAGTCAACATGCTCCCCATGCGATAATTTTCTGCTCAGAGGAATGGAACAGAGAGTGGAACAAAGTGGAGATTACATGGCCCTCCTCCATTCAATCCCAGCAGAAAGGGGGAACATTGTGGTACTTTGAAGATCATGAGACCATATGGCACCTGTCAGCCAAGGGAGAATCAAGGTGTTCTGCTGCTGAGCCAACAACCATATCGAACCCTCTCCTCAGGTGCCAAGCCACAACCACTCCCCTCCCATTAGGTATGGTAAGAGAACTTTACACAAATGACAAATAAAAGGTATTTATGACTAAAGTCACTCAAGCTCCACCTAAACATAAAGAGATAGTAAAAAAGTAAGTTGGGGATGGGGAAAAATTGGAGAAGACTCCACCAAAACTGCTGAGATCAATTGATGCGCTGAGCCTATCTTCTCCCCCACCCCCCCCAAGATGCCTTGGGTAAGAATTATACTCTACAGGCATTTGAATGTTGCTTTTGGGACTAGAGCTTGCATTTGCATTTGCCCTATAGTGTATTAGTAGACTGCTTTGTATTAGAGCTTGTGCTTGCTTAATATATCAGTAAATTGCTTTAAAACATATTTGTGCAGTTAGACACTATCACCAACAACCTTCAAACCTTATTAATCTGTCACAATTTGTATTAATAGTGTTATTCCGTGAAACTGTTAGAGCGAGTCTTTTTGGTTGCTGGCAGCAGATAACACCTTAGCTGGGCCCACTGAGAGGTCTTAACTCCATTGAGTCCTCCCTGACAAGGGCAGTCAAATCACCCTCTGATCTTGTGAATCTGGTGGTAAAGGGTCTCATTACAAGATGCTGACAGACTGTAGGACACAAGGGTCTAGACTTTCCCAGGGGCACCAACACGCAAAAATCTAAACTCCCCTCTTTCACGTGACAGGGGGAAATTAAATTTACAAGGTTATCTGAGAAATTCAGTGAATTATCTTCCTGCTAATGTTAAACATTAGGAGTCCTCAATTGCACTGTGCCATTCTCAATTAAAACACTCTGCAGCTACCCCAGGTGAGCCTCCAGCATCCCTCTCTAGGGGACAGGCTGCCACATCAGCAACACATGTAGATAAGACACTGAAAAGCCATGGTTCACACAACTGCCTATGATAATTTACAAGGGGTGACCAAATCCTATTTAGTTTTTATTTTGTTCCTCTGTTCCTCCCCACCAAAATGAACTTGAACTGTGTGAGTTTTTTATTGAAACATACCAGGCAATATCAGAAACAAAAACAGGGGACTAGATCAGATATAAACAATTGTGATTTAGTGCATAAATCAGTAGCAGGAAGGACAACAAATTAGAAAATGAGCTTGATTCAAATATCAACTGTTTGGAAGTAACCATAGATTAGTATCAAAACCAGATTTAGAGATTCTTTCAAGCTGCTTTCCCATACAGTCAGCCACAGTGTGCTGTAGCATGAAGAGCCTATCAACAGCAAGAAGGCATTTTAAAGTAACAGAAACAATGAATTCATTAAAGCACTAAGGAAGCTCAAAAGGCACTGGATGGAGAACACAAACTGAAACTAATTTTTAATGGAGATTAAATTATGACTTGGACTTCTCAGATGAAGAGAGTTTTCAATTCCAAGAAGGTATTGTGAAGAGGAAGCAGCATTCTTGTAAACAACTTGCTCACTTCTTGTAAATATGACCTGGAGGTCTCTTCAAGAGGATCAGAAGTAACATCAGCCCTTCTATTCTGTCTGAGGACTTGCCCACTGGAAACTGGAGCAGCATTTCTCCTTGAAGAATTTCTTGCAGTAGTTGTTCTTCCTCTCAACTCACGTACCCATGCTGCAGGGCAGAGGTGAGTTTTCCATCCCACTTTCTCATGTCTCTCATCCAGGTAAAACCCCAGGTTACCTTGTGGTGCGTCCCCTCTCTCTCGAGCAGCGAGGCACTTGCTCCAAATAGCAGAGACTCTGGTCTGTAGTGGAAAGGCATGGGACATTTCCTCTTTAAATTGCTAGAGGTCCTTGGACAGTCTTTCCACAAAGAAGACACAGGCCCATAGCGGGGAGGAGATACTTTCTTCATTTAGCCAGAGTTTGGTAACCAAATTATCACCCCTTCATTCTCCTTCTTTCCGTGAAATCACTGCCAATAAGTTAGCATATAGTGATGGTGCACTTCATAGGACCTTCCACCACGTGATTTGTGTACACCGGACTTCAACTGGATTTATAGGGGATTGCTCGTTATTTGGATCCCTATAGATTACCTCCAGCACAGCTAATTCTCTCAGGAACTAGATACCTTGATCCATGATGTTCCACTTGGTGCACTAAAAAAACATCCTTGAAAAGATACCTTTCCTTCACGCTTGACAGGAGTCACCACCAGAGGCTGAGAGTTTCTGTCCTCTTCCCAATCACCCTGTCAATGCCCACATCCCAGGACAGGGATTCCAGTTGCTTGGCTTCACTACCATCTAGTTTCATATTGTGACCCACAATATCCTGGCATCGGAGCGGCCAGGTCACCAGGAGCTCACCTGACTGGTGGCTGAAATCTTTTTGTGCATCTCGCAGCTCCCCCAGGGATAGAGATTGGGTGATTATTTCTGGCCCTGCCTCTCCCTCCTCTTGTGAGGGCCCTGCTTCATCCTCATCCCTCCCTCTGTAAACTGATTTTGTCTTGCATTTCTACTTCTGTATAGGTATGACTGTTACCAGCACAGGTTGTTCCTCTGGTCCAGCTGCAGTTTGAGTGGCCACGGTGCCTGTTGGTCTGCTTTCCTCCTCCTCCCCCTTAGGGTGATGTCTAGTGATGAGCAATGTACAATAATTAGTAGCCAGGGACCAGCACATTGCAATAAGTTCCTCCTCTCTGGAGTCGTCACATCATTCTCCTTGTGAATATTCTGTCACTTTAATAGGGTCCTGTAGTTGTTCAGGGGTGAATTTCTAAACCACTGGAGCACAGAATTTCCCCAAAAACTGGCCCATTTTCTCCTTCATTCCATGCTGCTCATGACTATCCACCCTGGGAGCAGATCTCTGAATAACCTCCCTAGAAATCTCTTTCTTGACTCTAAACATGGTATGGAATTATGAGAGGTAGAAAAACCAGTTTTATTACAAGCAAATAAACTGAACAAGAGTTACTAGCCTAAGGTTTATTTTTTGTTTTTGATTGTTACTAACCTATAGGCCTTTTGCAGAAGTTGTAAGGCATCTAGTCCAATTTTGGAACGTATGCCAGGGATTAAGCATTCGGGAATAGGGCAATTACATATTAACTAAGAATATAGCTGGGACAGCCTCAGCCACGTGGCTGGCCATGTGGGCATATAGGGGCTGCCATGTTGCCTGAAACTCCACCCCTGACATGAGGGGGGGGCACAGAAGAACCAATCCGAGGAGAAGAAACACCCCCCCATGTTGTAAGCGGGGTTGGACCTTAAGAATGTTTAAAAGCACTGCTTTTGAATTGGAAGGCATGCTCCTGGGGATCCTGCGTGACCTGGGCACCCAACACGTGTTGTAATTAAATTTTTCTGTTTATTATATTCCTTTTGTTTCGCAGACATTTGCTGTTTTTCTAAATTTAATAAAAAGAGATTTTTCTCACAGACTGCACTGAGGAGATCTGGCAGGCTTAGCAACAAGAACATGCTTTCCTTAACATCCAAAGGGAATTCAAAATTCTCAAAAGGTGTTGTAAAAGGCCTGAAGGAAGAAAAAGGGGTGAAAGGCTGGGGAAAAAAATCATTCTCCCCCTTCCCCCTACAGACTGGGTACAATTATTAATTAATTCTCAGAGGTAGTACCCAAGGTAAGGGCAGGAGAGCAACACTGAATACACATCCCAAATGACCCTCATTGCCCTTCATGTTATCATGTCATAAACTGATATCCCACAGTAGAGCCACAAACCAATTCTGATCCCTCTCCCTGCTCTGAAAAAGAATATCAGGAGGAGCACATACGGGAACATATACAGGGTTAGATACCACACCCACATGAACAGACCAAGCAACATTGTGACTGACCAGTGGCTCTGTACCTAATACAACAAATGCTGAGATCAAGTTTGTTTCCAATCCCCTCTGGACCGATCTGTTATCTCAACCCTTCACACCCCACATTGGGCACCAACTAAGGCTGTCATGGTTTAGGAACGGTATTCTCCAATTTAGTATTCCTGCTGAAATCATGCTGCTGCCACT
>JAWWTY010000082.1:1530278-1548545 GCA_035222235.1 Margarornis squamiger | reverse complement strand
GGGGCCCCAGTTTGCACTAGTGAGACATGGACAATGCTCTCTTTAAAGTCCTCTCTGAGTTTTTTGTGGTCATTTTTGACTTTCTCAGTTAGTGCCCAGAGGTCCTCATCTAATTTCTCTACAGAAGAGATATGGGCCCATAACGGAGCATGGACAATCTCATTATATGTCCTGAGTTTACTCATCATAGTGCCCACTATTTCTTGGTTTTCCTTCCAGGGCATTGTCACCAGGAAATTAGCATATATGGGTGGCTCAGCACATCTGAAGTTCCACTACATCTGTGATGTACACTTGACCTTGTCAGGGTCGCTATTGGATTGCCTGTCCCTTGTGAAAAGTATCTCTAACAGTGCCATTTCTCTCAGGCGTTAGATCACTTCTTCCACGGTCTCCAGGTGCAAAGATGATGTCCCTGCAGGTCATCTCTGTAAGCAAACCTCTCTCTTACGCTTCTTAAAAGCTGCATCCAGAGACGAAGGGGTTCTGACCCCCTTACAAACCCCTGGTTAATACCCGCATCCTGAGAGAGGCATCCTAAACACCTTGCTTTGCTTCTGTCAAGCAGCGCACCTTCGCCCATAAGATTCCAGATTCAAATCAGCCAGGTCAGAATGGGTTCGTCCGGTTGTTGAGTGAGTGATGTCTTTCTGCAGGTTGTGGAGATTAACAAATGAAAGGGATTTGGTGATTATTTCTGGCTCTGGGTCTGCTGCTTGTGAGGGTCTCACCTCCCCATCATCATCTACCAGGCGAACTGATTTGGTCTTATATTTTCTCTTTTGGATAGGGGCAACTTCTATTGGCTTGGGTTGTCCCTCTGGTTTTGTTACACTCTGAGTTGCCATGGTGTCAGGTGTTTTGTTCCCTTTCTTTTCCTCCTGGAGGTGCTGCACCATACCAAGCAGGTCTTGGTAGGCAGTGGCCAGGGCTCCGCTTGCAACCACAAGCTGCCCCTCCATAGATCTACCATGGCACCCTTCCCTCATCAATCTCATCACCTTGACAGGATTCTGCACTTGTTCAAGGGTGAACTTCCAGGTCATTGGAACAGAAACATTGTCCAAGAACTTACCCATGTCCTCCCACAATCCGTGCCACTCAAAACTATCCACTCCTGGGGCAGGCTTCTGGGCACATTCCAATAGATCTTGGTCTTAGCTTCATACATAAAAAAGAGCATCATAATGCAAACTGCCAAATATGCAACAAAGAGTAAGTTATCTCTAGCATCTAGAGGGAATTTAAACTCTTCAAAAACTGTTGTGGTGGTCCTGAAGGAGAAATGGGTGAAGGATTAGGAAAAAACACTCCCCTGCATTTCTCCCCAGATTGGGTGCCATTATCACTAAACCTCCAGGGATAACAGCTTAGGTTAGGGTAGGAAAACAACCCTGAAAACACATTCCAAAGGAGACTTATGGGCATTGAATTTACAACCCCACGAATCCAAGTTATGAACTGAAAAATAGCCACAGCTACCTTGGTTTTAGAACCCATTTCGAGATAAATACCTATGAATTGAATATACATATGCAGGAACACATGCCTAATAAACAGGAATAAATCAAACAATATGTTGCCTGAGGGGTTCTATATCAAATACACACATGGATTATTCAAAACTGTTATTCATTTTCCACTTTTTTGCTAAATGCCCCACATTGGGAAATGCCAAAATCTTGTCTTGGTTTACTGACAACATGTCGCAGGAGGCAGGACCTCCAATGAAATAAAAACCCCTCCCTTCCAAATTACAAAATTTTTTTAAATTACAAGGCATTTGGGTGAAGTATGAAAAATTAATAACACTTTTACTAAAAACAGAACAAAACAAACCAAGCAATAACAAAAAATGTCACCTAAAGCCACTCTTTGGGTTGTGTCGCCAAGACAGTGGCGCAGTCCCGACACAGTCACATGATCGTGATGTAGCTGGAGCAGAGTCATGGCTGCACGAGCAGGCAACACATGAAAGGTTCACAAAGGGGAGCTCTCAAGTCCCCCCAGCACAGTTGCAGTGGCAGTGCCACTAGCAGCAAGACAACGACACGGAAGCAGTGGCTCCGTGCAGAGGCGGGGGCTCGACTACTAATTTTTTATTTTACCTTATCCAAGGATCACTGTGCAGACTCATAGAAATACAGCCAAACAATAGAAGAATTATGCAAACTGATGGTGCTCAATCTTTCCAAATGGAAAGCTTTCTATTTTTATCCTAACAGCAGAGGCAGGGCCTCCTCCTGCCATACAACAGGATCTAATTACACATGGCCTTATATTCTCATGAAGTATTAGAACTAGAAACCACTATCTGTGCTTCTTAGCATATGCAATATCCCTACTTGTATCAGGGGAGTCCTAGGGAAAAGGCTGGAAGCTCACTACCATTGTTACCTTGTCTGTTGCCTCCTGAAGCTAGGCAGCCGTCCAAAACAGTCTAAGGGGTTCAGTGGGTCCCACAGACACACCCATCCAAAAACCTATATGCAACAGCAGAGCAAGGGTCAATCAGGTATTCCCCAGCCCTGAGAGTTACAGATCATAAAGTGTACTTATGATCTGTGAACCAACATCAGATGTTTCTTGCCTACAGACAGCTTCACATCTCTTTCACTTTGGAGATAACCAACAATAGGTGATCCTATCTTACATATAGGTGGATTGCATATTAGCATCAATGATACCTAAAGACAACAAAAATAGAAACTTAAGTACATGGAGAAAAGCTTTGTAGCACCTTGCAATGCAGAGGCCTGCAGAAGGCAGCTTTTATGCTGAGAGTAACGCACATTTTTTCCTTGGCACCAAGAAATGTTTTTTGTGGAGGTAAATGTTCTACCAGTTCCAACTTCTATTTGCCTAATTTTAAGCTTTCTAGCAAGCATCCTACAATAACAAACTTTTAAACATGGTGCTCATACTTGCCATCAGTTATCTGTATGTTCCATATCAATTCACTTCTCTGAAAAAAAAAAATTATTCTCACATATTGCAAGTTGCTTTGAAATCAAAACAAATCACCTGGAAGAAGCTGAGATCCAACAATACAGAACTCTAAACAGCACACAGTTAACAAGTTACAAAAAGCAGGGAAAACAATGCCTTAACAAGTATTTAGCCCCCAAATTACTTGAAAAAACTAAGCATAATGCTTGGGTTCCTCCTCCCCGTTTGTGTCAAGACTTGCTCCTTCATGTAGCAAAAATACCTTATGAAATAAGTTGTTTTAAGAACTGTCAAACTCTAAGCACAGTTCATTTTTCTTGTTTCCTTTCATGTTAGGTGTATTCATTCTCATCTACCCAGCCTAAATCCAAGGAGTTTTCAATATTGACTCTTGCTCTACATTAAACATGCTTCTTGATGCAGCATACTTGGTCAAACTGTGCTTCTGGGCAGCACTACACATCTCATGAAGTTTCTTTTTATATAATTTCTCACTTGCACCTTCCCTGAAATATTGGCTCCCAGCACAAGAATGGTAGATAATCAATGCATGAAATAAACACAACTCCTTCCTTGAGTGTGGTGATCTGGAACCTGAGCAAAGGGTTGCCCAAAACATTATTCCCAGTCATAATGAATAGCTACATAAAGTCACTAGATAAGGCAAAGATTGACAGGGATAAGGACAGCCATGAAGAAACACCTGGACTTGTGACAACCTTCACTGCAGATGTACACTTTTAGCTGATTGCATGAGGGGGGCTTGTGGTTCAGAATTGCTTCTATCCCACACTGATACAAGCTGCCCTCCACAAAGTAGTTGCTTCTGAAGGCTGCCGCTATTTCCATCTAGCGAGGAGGTCCTAAACTATGAAGTACTGCAGTAGACCTGAGCATGCTGTGTTTATAAATATGTTGTGCTTGAATTTTTAACAAGTCCACAACTTTATTGTAGCCAGCACTAAGGTACTGATAATCTACCATTTAAACAAACATTCAGGGGGACAGGTTTTCTGCTTCAATTTATCAAATACTGTTTACAGGATTAGCAACTGAAACAAGAATCTGTTGAAACGTTGCACCAGCCTTTAACAGCAGTAGCTCCTGTCAAGAAGGTACAAAGAGAACACTTCCCTCATTTCAGTTGATTCAGCTAGTTCAACAACCCACAGAGAAAGGTCATATTTATCCAAGAATAAACAAGGTGCCAAAAGCTGATGTTATCAGCTCCAAGTGTTCCATGAGCACAAATCAAGCATTTGTATTACCAGTCAACTATCACTAAGGCTTTAAGGTCACATTAAACACAGGCTTTTCTCAAAATATTTATACTTTAGCTTAACTAGAAGCCTTTATACTTCCCCTCCAGTTCCTACCCTCAAACCACACCTCAAGAGGAAGAAAATTCCCAAACTCTCATCGCCACAAAATTGAAAAAAAGTTACAGATTGCGTATTTCTAATCCTGCTTACCTAATCTTAGGAAACTAAAAAGACAAAACAAGATGAAGCTACATGTTTCATCAAGTCAAGAAATCTGAAAAACTAATCAGATGCTGATCTGAACTACTGCTCACCTTGCATATACTATGAATATATCATAGAAGTCACCCCACAAAATAAAGTTGGATATTAACCTTATCTCTAAATGATACAGTAAGCCAAGTCTAACACATCTAAAAGTTTGCCTGAAGGCCCAATACAGACGAAGTCAACATCACTTCTCAGGACCACAGGACTCCTCCCTAGTGACAGAACAATGGCCTAAAAATCAATTTTCAGTGACTCAGAAGTTAAGATGCATAACCAAAGATCAAACACTACCAAAACAAAACCCACCATGCGCAGCTACTCATGGAGGAAAAATGAGACAAAAACAACATATGAGATACTTCAGCCATGCTGCTTAAAGGAATTCCTCTGCTGTGGAGGGGTGAAAGCATCACAAGACCTTCATCTGCAACTCAAAATAAGTATCACAGGATTGGTCAGAAGGATTTCAAAGAAAGGTACAACAGTTCAAGGACATAAAATACCAAAAGATATATCACATTCATAATACTGGGGTAAAGCAACTGGCAACACTTGTTAATGCACATCTCTGAATTATTTCACAGGCTGCTTCAGCTTCTTTCCAGGAACAATTACAAACATACAGTCCAGAGAACTCTCCAACCAAAAATATTTTGATCCATCATGATTTCTTTGAAAAAAAATAAAAATGGATGAGTAACATAAGCGCAGGAAGAGGCTGCCAAACCATTCAGATGTAAAAATGATCCAATTACCAACCCAAGACTAGAGCAACTTCCTGAATAAGTAATAATAGAGGCAAGTCTAAGAATACACCTATCACACCTACATGAGCATGCCAACCAACTCATTACAAAAAGCAAGCCTTGTGCCAAAGCCTTCCCTTCCTTCTAAATAATGAAGCCAAACTGAATGCAACTCAAATCTATTATTCCCCATGCTACAGGTTATTTTTGTTTTGTGGAACAAAGCTCTTTAACCTTGACCCAGAGGCCAAGATGCATGTCAGCAAAGTAATCATCCAAAAATTAATTTCAGTTTGGCAGAAATCATAGGGCATGAAATGAGAGACACAGGAGCCACTACTAAAACAATAACTCCTGAGAGAAGCAAGCTGAAGAGGACATTATTTTGCTAGAGACCAAGTTGACATCAAATGCAAAGGGGTATGCCCCATGCAACATATCTTTTGCAGGCACCATGGTTTTTCAATTGCTTCCTTTAAGAAAAAACATGCAGTTCCTCCTCCAATTGTTTTGAGAATTTAAGTCTTCTCCCTTTCTGGGGCAGCAGTGCCAGATTTCTTACTTACTATATTTACAAGAGAACAACAAGATTTTTTTTTAATTATTAACAGGAAGACTGAGAGATAAATTAAAAGCATTTATCTACCTTCACCAATTATGTGTTGCTGTAGCCATTTGAAGGCTGCCCTCTAGAAGTTTGGGGAGGAAGAAAAGGAAAACAGGGGGAAAATAATGAAAAACAGTCCTAAAGTCCATGAATTTTTGAAAAAAACCCCACAGCCTTTATCTTGAATTAGTCATCTTACACATGATGCTCCTACATGACAAACAAAGCTATCAAGGGAAGCCCCTTTGAAATAAATGTACACAGCCTAGAGCCAAGAGGACAACTTGGGGGTAAAAGGGAAGAATTTGCACCCTGTCATGAGGTACCTGCCTTTCTTTGGGGTTAAAATAGAGAAGTAACAGAATAGAGACAGCTGTAACACGGCCTCTTCTCCCCAGAGGGCATCCTGAGAGGAGAAGAGGCCCTGCAGGCCCCAGCCACCCTGCCCTGCAGACTGTCCCCCCGCTGCCGGCAGTGGACGGGGAAGGGAAGCTCTCAGAGCACCACCTACGGGCGCCGAGCCGCCCTGCCCTCCCTCCTCCCGCAGGCCCCGGTCCCCTCCCGCGGGGGGCGGAGGGGTTGACAGCGGCCACGGGCCCGCTGCCCCACCACAGCCCCTCCAAGCCCGACAAAGAGACCCGGCAGGCGGCGAGGGGAGTGGTGCAGGCATCGGCAGCGGCTCGCCGAGACCTCCGCGGCGGCGGGAGGCCCGGTCCGCCAGCAGGGCGGGGAAAGGCCGTACCTTGAAGTACCCGCCCTCATAGAGGGTGTTGGGGGGTCCGAAGATCGCCACCTCCCAGTTGTAGAGGTCGGACTCGTCGACCAGGGTGATGCGGAAGCCCTCCACCGGCTCCTCCTGCAGCGACTTCAGCTCCAGCATCAGTGCCTTCTGCGAGCTGCTCATCTGCTGCTGGGCCATGGCGCGGCGCGGCCCCCGCCGCCCACGCTGCTGCTGCCGCTGCCCCGCCGCCGTCGCGCTGCCCCCACGGACCCCCCTCCCCGCGCTGACAGCCGTCGCCGCCGCCACTTCCTTTTGTGACGGCGCCCACTCGCAGCTGACCTCAGCGCGACGCGTCGCGCCGCGCCTACCGGCGCCCTTAAAGGGGCAGCGCGCTCCGCCACAGCGCTCGTGGAGTGTGAGTGGTTCCTGGTGTTGCATCAGCCTTTACGGGCCAGGCCCGCATCTCGCCTGGAGCGGAAGAGAAGTTATGTGCTGAGCTATGAGTGGGATGGAGGGGGTGGTGCTCTGTGGGGGTCACGGGTGGGTACAGCCAGTCCTTGCTGCTGTGCTGACAGTTTTTATACAAAGGATGGTTTTTGAGGCGTGACCTTGCATGACCCAGGGTCCCCTAAAAGTCCTGCAGCAACCCCCAAGCAGCAGTAGGAGAGGAACTGGCAGTTACCTCTCTCCCACAGGCGTTGTTTTCACGTGACTCCACAGATGTGTGAGGTACTACAGGCAGAAAATGCAGTTTCGATCCTTTCTCCCATTTTTAGATATGGTTAAGGGAGAAAAATGTTTGCAGAGGTGGCAAGGTCCATCGACCTGTGTATGTGAGCAAGCACCTCAGACCATGCTTGTGATCTATTCCTTATCCAGCCTTTAATAAGTAATAATATTATTAACTATATTATTCATTGTAAAAATAAATAAATGAAAAAAACAAAGTGATTATGCAGGAGGAGGAAAAATAGCATAGCACAACTTCAGATGGTGTGAATCTGGGTTTCACTTCTGGAAAGGTTAATGCACACACCTGGCTTGGCAGCACAAAGGACCACCCAGCTGAATAAGAAATATCTGGTATGGAGACAGAGTTGCAAACTGGACATCTTATCTCGGCCAGGAGAGGAGAAGTAATAAGGATGTAACAGCCCTGACAGAGAAAAGCTGATGCCTATTTCTTGGTAAAGAATTAATGTGTTTCTAGCAGGAATAATTTAAATAACTAATAGGCTGTGATAAGTTCTAAATTAATTGTAATATCCCCCAAAATGTCACAGTTATTTGAAGGAAATCTCTGTTGTCTGTGGACTTGTGGTCAAATAAAATTGGAGATGAATAAAAGTGAAAATCACATAATGCCTTAATATAAATCTGTGGCATTAGATTACATGGAGTCCAGGGATGAAATGGTAAAAGACCCTGAGATGCTGGTATATAGAGAGGGATTTAGGAGTGTTTACTTTAGAGATTGCCACCCTGGAGTGAGCTCAGATTTACAGAAGTTGCTTAATTCTGCTCTCACATCCTCAGCCTGGGGGTTGAAGGGCTGGATCACAAAGTCTTGCATGGCCAAAACACTGTTTGTTGGAGGAGCTCCTCAGCAGCCGGACTGTACTGTGCTGGGTGTGTTTTCTGGTAGGAGCTCAGACTCATGTTCTATTTATTTATGTCTTAGAATAGAACAGAATATACTAGAATAGCTCCGTTGGAAAGGGCCTGCAATGATCATCTAGTCCAAATGCCTGACCACTTCAGGGCTGACCCAAAGTTAAAGCATTTTATTAAGGGCATTACTGTCACAGGAGAGAGTGGAAGGCTTAGACAAAGTTATTAAAGAAGCCCTGCTGGAGAGCTTGCATGATAGCTTGCATTGTATGCATTCTCTGGATTCTAGGCCTTATCAGGGTAGGCCATCCTGCCACAGTCCCCACCCTGACTGCAGTCAATCATCTTTATCTCATGAAGTGGTAATGCAGGTACCTCTTGCCTCCATGCTATATAAGCGTCCACTGTATATGTGTATTTTATCGCTAAGTATGTTGAGATGCTGTAGTTTAAAAGGGTGTTGGCTATATTATAATTATAACTTAAAGTTGTAAAAATCAGTCAGAATGTAGTTAACAATATTAAATAGAGCATCATATGGAATTAATTTTTGATTTTGGCAAAAAACATTGTTATCTCAATGTCTGTATTTATGGAATGGTTAGTATCCTCATGTGTTGGGTTAGGTACTACACTCATATACATATATGTGTATATAATGAGTACTGACAAAATAACAGCATTATAATAACAGGGTATAACATTAAAACCAGAGTGTCCGTGGCAGTTGGGAACAATCCAAACAAGTCATTCTACCCGTGATGTTACCAGTTTGTGTAGATCAGGATGTTCCCCACCCCTTGAGTCTTAAAATTGTAGGAAAGATGCAGTGCAAACCAGGATCTGGGGGCAGAGTTCATGAACCCGTCCTTCAAGGGCAGTGACTGGAGAAGTTCAACAGATTGGTCGGCGACTCCCTTCACTTTCACTTGTGCTTCTTAATACAGTCCTTAGGTTGAGTTCAGCATTAACAAATATAAAAATTCTACTACATAATAGTCTCATTGCCTCAGGGGAATCAGAGGTGTAATATAACAAAACTCAAATCATTCCTACATACTCAGAATATTACTCTAGTTAGGGTACTTTGCTATGAGGAGATAGGAAGAGGTATACAAACCTGATTCATTAAATTCAGGGAGGAATCTTCTCCATCCACTGTGGCAACCAGAGAGAAGAAACAAACATTCCAAAACAATGCTTGCAGAAAACCCATATACATGCTCCAAAACTATTAAGACAAAACATATACAAATATTAAACAAAACAATCAAAAACGTATTCAACTTATCTAGTATCTTAAAATAATACTGATCAAGGTTCTTAACACTATGTAAACAAACAAGTTAGAGTAGCTATCCATCCTTTTGAGACCTTTTTATAAAAAATGTTTTTTGTCAGATTTACATATCCTGTTACAACAGTCTCCTTTCTTTTATAAACGTTAGTTGCAAGGTCTTGTTAGGATGGCTGGCTAATCCAGGAGTAAATAACCATGCTATAATACTAGAAATATTGTCCTGTAAACATAAAAAGATAAACCATTTAATGATCTTCATTTTAGAGGTTCTGATTCTGTTGCAGTTTTACCTGCAGCAGATTTATTGTTCACTGCACTGTCCAGTGCACTTCCTCTGTGCCCAGAGCTGCTTTATTTGCATACAGGGAATTTAGGAGTCTCCGTCTGTAGCTTCCACAGGCATGTTGGGAGTCAAAAGTCCTTTGCTGTTTGAGCAGCTCCTTGTCTCTCATCCTGGATATACATCCAGTCCTCTATCTGGTGAGAATATACTTGAACATTCAAAGTTATTAGAGATGCTAAAACAACAAACTTATACAATGAGTTCAGAATGTGGGACATATACATCGGGAACTGATTCTGTGTTGGTGACCATTAGAGTCGGTAGCCACCCAGGCTAATGGTCCTCGAGTGTCTGTCAGTCATAGGTACAATCTCAGTTTGGGGCAATTTGACCATGACTAGTTGGTCCACCTTTAGGTTTTCCTGAAAAGCCTCAATTTTATCATTTGGACCTGATTCAAGGGACACCAGACTCAAGAAAGCTTGTGAAACAGGACTACCCATTGGTCCATATCTGTTATTTATCTGATATAATACCAAGTGTGAGAAAATCTTTTATTAAATTTAGAAAACAGCAAAAATAACTTGTGAATCAAGAAGTGTAGTGATCAGGAAAGTTTTAATAGCAGCGCGCACTGGATGCCCAGGCCGTGAGGGTCCATTTTCATTAGACATGATTCTTGCCTTAAAAGGTGTTTTCTCCACCTTAGGTGATAGGAGGGGCGTTCCCCTCTCCCTGGTTGGTTCTAGTGTGCCCCCCTGTGCCAGGAGGAGTGCCCTCTGGGCAAGATGGCAACCTCCATCTGTATTCAAGGCCTGCCATGTGGCAGGGGCTGTTTTACCTACATCTTTATCTATTTCATAATTTCCCTATTCCCAACCACAAACTTTCCCTGGCACCAGCTCCAGACAGGATCAGGCACCTTCCAACTCGGTGATACGCCTATGAATTAAAAAAATTTAACCCCTAAGTTACTAAACCCTTGCTTAATTCATTTGCTTGTAATAAAACCATGTTTTTTGTTTCTCATACCGAGAGTAACCTTTTATCCCATTCAGGTTCATGTGGCCTAAGGTAGCATTTCAGCAAACCATTTGCACACTCCACAATCCCATTTGCTTGGGGATAATAAGGTGTATGGAAAACCCATTTGATACCTTCCCTTTTGGCCCGGTCTTGTACCATCACACTGGTGAAGTATGATCCATTGTCACTTTGTACAGAGCCTGGGACGGGGAGACCAGAAAACCAGTTACTGAGTCCCAAAATCATAGCTTTGGCATCAGCATGTCTGCTTTTAGTGGCAAGTAACAGTCCAGATACCACTTCCACACCTGTCAGTATGTACTTAGAACCATTGGATGTCCTCAGAGGGCCTATGTAATCGATTTACCAAGTGGACCAGAGTGTTTTGTTGCTTTTGATATGTAAAGGTGGTGCCAAATCTGGATGATTTTACCTCTTCAGCAGGCCTTGGCACTTAGCAGGGGGCACTTCTATCCCTTCCTTATTTAATCTCTCCACATATCTTGTGCTGTTGTTCTTACTGCATTTTCCTCTTCACCTCCTATCCACACATCATCAATGTATTGATAGATTTGTACTCCTTCCTGAATTTTTATTTTTTGAAGGAGTTCAGATAATGCATTATGAGCAATGGTAGGTGAATGTTTATAGCCTTGTGGCAGGCGATTAAAAGTATATGGTGTTCCCTCTCAAGTAAATGCAAATTTGGGTTTATCTCCCTCCTGAAGTGGAATCATGAAGAACATGTCTTTTACATCTAAAACTGCCATCCATTTATGGACAACTGCTGGCAGGGTCGCAGTGAGATTTGCAATATTTGGCACAGCTGCCGTGAGGGGTCTGGTGTTGGCAATAAGCTGTCGATAATCAATTGTTAAACACCAGCTTCCATCTGCTTTTTTCACCGGCCAGATAGGAGAGTTGTAGGCAAAATGCATCCTAAATGTAATGCCTCTTTGTTCTAAGTTTTTAATTACTTAATTTATCCTTTCTTTGGCTGAAGGAGGGATAGGATACTTTTTGATATTAGTCACAGCCAAAGCAGGTATTTTTAAGAGATTAATTTTTCTATTTTTCCCAGAAAACTTGCTATATGAGGTTTTTGTGGGCCCAAATGACCAAACATCCCCATTGGGTAATTGCCAGACTTTTCCTTTAAGGACATCATATCCTAAAATGTTTTCTTCATGATCTGCAATTGCAAAGGTGTGTGAGGTTATCCATTTTTCCCCAGGTAACTATAAACGGACTTTGGCAGTGTAAGAGATAGTACTCTTTCCATTAAACCCAGTTAAATGAACCTTTTTCCTTTTAAAACTTAAGTTTAAATTTTCCGCATCTCTGAGAGTAATCATAGATATCTAAGCTCCTATGTCAATTAGAAAATTCAAAGGTTGTTTTCTTGGTCCTACTGGTAAATAAATAGATGTGGGACTGTTACAACCCACCCCAGAATGGGAGGGTAACCCAGGTTCTTGTTAATAAATCCCTTGGGGTGTATTAGAGTGAAATGACACTTAAGTGATCAGTGTTTGTAAATATATGTATATGAAGGGTTTATTTTAGGGCAATTTTGTTTCAAAGGAAAACAGGTATAGCTGTTTTGGTTGTTATCATCTATAGCAATAGAGCAACATTAAAGCATAAAAATAACACCCAAGTTACTGTATGAGGAAAGGAAGAAAAAGAAAGGATAAAAGTGGAAAGATATATATAGTCACCACCCACTGTATCCAGTGATGAAACTTGGTAGTTACAGCTTTGATATGTGTTAATTGAAGCAATGGTCTTGATATGTTGGGTGGGGGAAGCCTCGCCACAAAACTCTAAGATTTCATGAGTTATTATACACTTCAAGCTCAGGTGGGAACACCTTGTACCTCCCCTGGGGCGGGGAGTTTTACAATAGATGGTGTCATGGGACATGTCACAAGTCTCTGACACCTCCTAATACCTTACAGCTGCCTATTATATCAGCATCAATTGTGGTCCATCATGGTCCAAACATCTGAGATGAATAGCCCAGGCTAGATGTGAAATGTCTTCGAGGTTCTCTGGAGGGATTTTTACAGCAGAGTCATCATGTAAGGGAGGACATTGGCATGATAAGAAGGATTTTTCTTTTATCAACCTCTTTCCTTTTCTGGTAATCCAGTTTGTAGCTTCAGGTATGCATACCCTTCTGCACCTGGGATATTTAGACAATGGCACCCACTTATCCTTTTGCAGTATGTGGAAGACTACTGGGCAGAAGACTGCTTTGGCCTTGAAAAGATGCAGCTGTGAGCATGGGAAAGTGGAGAAAAACATGCTTATGGCCTTGCACCAGGCATGGGAAAGTAGAAGAAAGGAGAAAGACAACTGAGAAAAACAAGTGTGAAAAACAAGATGTGTTTTGAGCCTTACCAGCATGAGGAGAGATGGGAACTACCTATCAGAAGATGGTCTAAGACTCGTGGACAGAAATGCTTGGCTAATAGAGTGTGACGTGTATGCGTGGACAGATAAGAAAAAGTATAAAAGACAAGCCTTATAATAATAAAGTGGTGCTAGTTGTTAACTTTTCCCTGCCTCAAACCTGTGTGTGTGTTTTGTCCGCCGTCGCATGCAAGTGACCGTGCACTGGAACAGATTGCCCTGAGAGAGTGTGGAGTGTCGATCACTAGAGATATTAAAGAACTACCTGGACCCAATCATGTGCAATGTGCTCTAGGATGACTCTGCTTGAGCAGGGAGGTTGGACTAGATGACCCCACTGTGGTCCCTTCCAACCTTACCCATTCTGTGATTCTGTGAAAAGGACCTGGGGGTGCTGGTCAGCAGCAGCTGAACATGAGCCATGAGTGTGCCCAGATGCCCAAGAAGGCCAATGGCATCCTGACTTGTGTCAGCAATAGCTTGGCCAGCAGGATCAAGGCAGCGACCATCACCCTTGTGCTGGGCACTGCTGAGGGCGCATCTTGAATCCTGGGTTCAGTTTTGGGTCCCTCACAACAAGAAAGACATTGAGGTTCTGGAGCATGTCCAGGGAATGGCAACGGAGCTGGAAAGGGGTCTGGAGGATGAGTCTGATGATGAGCAGCTGAGGGAACTGGGGGAGCTCAGTCTGGAGAAAAGGAGGCTCGGGGGGGACCTTCTCACTCTACAACTACATGGAAGGAGGTTGTAGTGAGGTGGGAGTTGGCCTCTTCTCCCAGGTAGCAAGTGACAGGATGAGAGGAAATGGCCTCAAAACATTTCTTCATGGAAAGGGTTGTTGAGCATTGGAGCATATGCCCAGGGCATTATTGGAATCACTATCCCTGGAAGTGTTCAAAAAACACGTGAATGTGGCACTTGGGGACATGGTTTAGTGGTGAACACACTGGTGCTGGGCTGACACTTGGACTTAAAGGCCTTTTCCAACCTTAACCATTCCATGATTCTATTAATACCTCCTGTAGAATAACAGCCCTATCTAAAAGCCAAATATTTGATTATTTTCATCAATATATTTTCCTTAAGCAATAGCTATCATCAGGATTTGATTTTTAAATAACACATGGAATGATAAGCAATTGCAAGCAACTATTTCTGTAGGGAAAAAAAGAGGAACAAAACTGCCTAAAGAAATAGTCAACAAAGCAATGCAACCATGCACCAAAACACTTATCAAAACCATACACAGGATGAAAGCATTTCATTTCAAGAGTATTGCTCTTCATAAAAATTGTTGAAGACTGAAAAAAGCACATAATTTTGCAAACAACTTTTTTCATTATATACATTTTCCATCTGAGCTAAAAATACTAACCTGAGCTCTTTTTTCTCTAAGTTCCTGCTGCTGTAACCTTCTTTTTTCACGTTTCTCTTGAAGTTTTTCAACCTCTTTTACACAATTAGATTTTCTACGTGCTTAAAGAAAATGATATAATTTTAAAATATTGTAATGTTGCATGAATTTAGTATTTACACTGTAACATTTCAATTCTACCAATTTATGAATTATTAGAATGCATTTATTTATATCAACTATCTTTGCAAGCAAATCAGTATTAGTACAAAATAATTACAGCAATTTAATTTCTAAAATGTATAGAATAAATGAATGCAAAAAAAATCATAGAAATAGGACAATAATTGCACAACTGAAAATATAACAACAATGACCCTCAAAAATATTTGGACATGATATTTGGACAGGATATTTGGACAGGATGATATTTGGATACATGTGATCTCTTGGTTTGAATTAAAAGAAAGCCCAGGTAAATTAAAAAAAACACTGTCATGGTTAAAAAGAGATAAGGAAAAACAAATTCCAAATATTAGAAAGATCAAATATGACAAAAGTGAACAGTTGTTTAGCCACAGCACTCTGAAAAAGCATCTTGAGGAAGTCTACAGGCAACTGCATATATAGAACATTTGTCATTTAAGAACAACAACATAATTGAAAAAATGTACATGTAATGCCTAGAATTAATGAATCCTTGATACATGGTTTACATACAAGGGGGTCCAAATTCCTTTTTTGCAGCTTGAACTGGAGATATATCTGAAACACTACCATTCTGTTGAGAGGAGGAAGACTGTTCAGGAAGCTGAGTAGGACGCGTGCGTGCAGATCCAACCACTGCAAATGAAAAGCATAAAACTCATCTAGATATGGAAGAGTAACATTTCTATCTGATTCTGAAATACTTTATGACAAGATAAAAAGAGGCCCTTTTCAAGACACAACAATTTATTGGGGGGAGGGAGGGGGGAGCCATACATGTAGAAAGTCCATTAATAAAAACATTCAGTATGAAGCTTCTTTTATCCTAGTGTTACACATCAACACAACATAATTATTAAATATCAATGCTGCATGTGCATATTTTTAAATACTCCACTACAGAATTAATAGAACTTATTATGTGAATAGAATGAATTATGTACTTGAAGATATGCAGTTTTGAAGTTTAAAGTGTTAAAATTTCATTTATATTGTAATTATATACAAAAACCCAGTAAAAGACCCGCTGTTTCACATTCTCTAGATGTTACAAAATGTTTCCACCCCACTGAACCTACAATTTGTGGATGAGTAGAGGGATACAAATGAAAGGCAGCAAAATGCGGCTCAGTCTATAAGTGGAATAAAGCCTTTTTGACACTATACTGGAAAGCTAAACTTATTGATTCTATGATATGTGATAAGGATTCCAATTTCTGAACATGCAGAGTGATGTCTTTTCCCAATAAATGCAGTGGGAGTGGCATGCATGCAAGCTTCTTTGGTAGAGCTGAATGTTTTAAGTTGTTTTTCAAAGAGTTGCTTCAAGCAGTTCTGCTTCAGATGGCTGTTTTCCTGTACATGTTCCTAACAAGGTCTGCCAGAAGAGTATGAAAGTGAAGGTAACACTTTTTATTAGTAGCCTAGAGATGACATTCCAAATTAAGACCAGCACATTGTGCAACATGGAGAAAAATATGGAAACATATCAAATGGAATAGACAAAACAAATCCCCAGATCATTCCAAATATGATAGATCTATCTTATAGCATGAATTAACTACACTAAACAAAGCAGTGTGCTGAGAAAAGTTTCATTATAAGACCAACAAAGAACAAATACTTAGACCAACTGTGAATAATAGGATGCACAGGACCTATTAAAATACAAGCTACAGGGTTACTCCATACAAAACAGACCATTTACTACAAATCATGACATATATGGATGTGAGGAGAGCCCATCGAGAAGATATCTCAAATTTAAACCATATTAGTTTGAAAAAAACATATCCCCTCTTCATAGGATTTCTGAATTAACACCTTCAGAGACAAATGGCGAAAGAGAGAAAGTGATCCCAATTGTCCAGCAGAAGAGTCTGAACACTTGAAAAGATGTGCAAGACCCTTTTCGTTCTCCTGGTCAACATACACATCTTAGTTTCCTCTAAACTAAGACAATTTTTGACAGCCAACATTGGGGCCCAAGCAAAGAAGGATAACAGTTCTGTCATTATGTGTGTATTGAGTTTAGGGTCCATATGGACTGCACTGTACAATATATTTCTTTTTTGTTGGTAAAAATTCATGCCAAAAGGTGTGGCAGGCATAAGCCTTCTTAACAGATCCATGAGTATAACTCAGATGGCTGTGATTATTCTTGCGTTCTTACTTTGGCTTTATGCTGTTATCACTTCAACGTCTGTGGGTCTCATTTTGAATGTGGCCTCAAGGTTGTACTCCTGTCCTTATCTACACTGCTACCTCTGGGGGTTTAGTGATAATGGTACCTATCTGTGGGGAGGAACACAGGGGAGTACTTTCACCCAATCCTTCACTCATTCCCCTCTCAGGTCTGCTACAACAGCTTTTGGGAAACTTAAATTCTCTCTAGACACCAGAGATATCTTACTCTTTGTGGTTTGTCTGCAGGTTTCTGTCATTATGGCCTATCTTATGTATGAAGCAAGGGCCAGGGTCTTTCAAGAATGCACCCAGAAGCCCACCCAAAGGGTGGGAAGCCTCGATGTGGTGCAGCACCCCCCAGGGAAAAGGAAGAGAGTAAAATGCCTGACGTCACTGGGGTGGGAAACATCAATGTGGTACAGCACCCCCAGGGGGAAAAGGAAGAGAGTAAAATGTGTGACATCATGGTGACTCGGGATGTGGCTAAACCTAGAGAACAGTCCAAACCAATGGAAGTTGCCCCTATCCAGAAAAGGAAATATAAGACCAAATCAGGTCATTGGGTAGACGACGAGGGGGATGCAGCACCTTCGCAGACAGCAGACCCAGAGCCAGAGACTATTACTGAATCATTGTCATTTGGCAATCTCCGTAGTTTGCAGAAAGACATTACTCAAAAACTGGGCAAGCTCATCTCGACTTGGTTGATTCAAGTTTGGGACCTTATGGGTGAAAGCTGAAGCCAGGTTTTTAGGGTCTCTGGCCCAGGATGTGGGTATCGAACAAGTGTTTGTGAGGGAATAAAACCCCCATTCATTCTCTGCACGACTTATAACGAGTGTAAAAGAAAAGTTTGTTTATAGAGACCTCCTGCAGGAACATCACCATAAGATGACTTGGAAGACCATAGAAGAAGGAATCCTACACGTGAGGGAAATGGTGCTGTTGGAAGTGATTTTTGGAAGGGATGAGCAACCCAATAGCGACCCAGACAAGGTCAGGTGCACATCACAGATGTGGTGGACCCTTTCATCCCATGGGCCAGCTGTGTACACCAATTTCCTGGTGTCCATGTATTCGGAAGGAAACCCAGAGACTGTGGGCTCTGTAACGAGTAAACTCAGGATATACCGATGGAATGGTCCAGGGCCCACTACAGACCCGTATCTCTGCTGTAGAGACATTGGTTGAGAGTCTCAGACATGAGCAGAAGAGACTTAGAGAGGAGATTAAGGAAAGTTTTCAAGTGGCACCAGTGTGATTCAAAGCCTCTGAGGTCAGAGCCAGACATACCGCAGCTAGAGAAGGTGGACAGGTCTCACGAAC
>JAWWTY010000082.1:1475576-1486613 GCA_035222235.1 Margarornis squamiger | reverse complement strand
GCCTGTTAACTTCCTCCTTCAGCTCCTCCACCTGCTGCCTGAGTGACTCCACCAGAGCACACCTTCCACAGGTGGAGCTTGCACCCTCCTCCACCCAGGGGTGCAGGATACAGACATTACAGCCCTCCACCTAGACAGCAGTTTCCCTGATAGGAAACTCTGTCTGGGTGGCTGCCTCCATTCATTCCAGGCGAGCCTTGCTAGATAGGTGGGCTCCCAGCTTCTGCAGAATACAGCCCTTGCCAGGTCTCTACCACCATGCTTCCGATGATCCCAAAGCACTGCCTAATAAGCCCTTCTAATTTCCTGGAGACCTCAAGCTGCTGGGTAAGCTTGCGCAGCCAACAGCTAGTTGGGGTGAACATCAGGGCTGCAGCCTAAGCCTGTGGGTAAGCAGAGCAGGAAGCACAGATAACTAGCAGAGTGCACAGCCCTTTCTTCATGTACATCTGTGTGAACTACCATGCAATCTTTCAGTGCTGCAGTTAGAATGGAATGGAATACTTCCATTTCATTTTACTACAGAATGAAGTAGGCTAAACCATCCTCATGTTAACAAAAGAATTATTCCTTCAAAAGCCATAATGAGGAGTTTGCTATGTAACACAAAAGACTCTTAATAAACATGTCTTAATAAAAATGTATAGCTATATATACAGTAAAAATCATAATACCTTGTAAATGCCATCATATCTGTTGCCTTCCTCTGGGGCATATTTGCTGATCCGTCGTCCTTTTGAACTGCGCACTACTCGGACTGGCTTACCAGCTCTCCAATTCTTAGACTCTGTTCCATTTTTATCATCCAATGGGGCATCACAGTTAAGGGCCAATGCCCTGAAAATCACATTAAATATCTTTATAAAATAGATTGCTTCATACAACATACTATTAAGAATCAGCATGACAAGATCAAATTTGTTTGCTTTGTCCTATTATGTTTACTAAGCAGAATAAAAAATTGCAGTGAATTATTCAGTAGACTGTAATATCAATGGAAGCATTGAGATCAACTCTACCATGTGTGAGAATGGGAATACAGAATATTAGTTCCAAATGTTCACAATGAAAACTCAGCTAATATAGTTGAATAAAAGAAACCTTCATGTTTAATATTTTTTTTTAAATTATCATTTCTCAAGTAACATGGGAGGATTTTAAAAAGTTGCAAGAATGGCAAATTATCTCTCTGACTATTCCATATTACTGCATATTTTTAGGCTTTTAAAGTGTGTGTGAATTGATAAACATTACCAAAAAGTAACATATGGAAAAAAGTACATAGTCACTACCAAAAACATATCTGTAGCAAATATTACTGTCCTTAGTCCATTAACTACCTAAACTTAGGAGTTAAATTCCATGAACTAATTCAGATACAAGTAAACCATAATGTTCTTCTTTTCTATGTATTTTGATCTAGAAGTGTATAGATGGATCATCTGAGATTCAGAAAAGAATAAATCATAGAATCATAGCATGGCCTGGGTTGGAAGAGTTCTTAAAGATCATCTAGTTCCAATCCCCCTGCTGTGTACAGGGACACCTTTCACTAGATGAAGTTGCTCAGAGCAAGCCAACCTGGCCTTGAACACTTCCAGGGATGGGGCATTCACAGCTTCTCTGGGCAACCTGTTCCAGTGCCTCAACATCCTCACAGTAAAGAATTTTTTCCTAACATCTATTCTAAACCTACTCTCTTTCAGTTTGAAGCTATTCCCCCTTGAATATCAGTAAACACCACAAAAATATTCTTCCTTGTTTAGTTGGAGCCTCTCCCACATCCCATGTTAACTTTAAGAATGGATGACAATAAGAATTTGTATGCATGGGGGGGAGAAGTATTCTTTTTGGTAGGAAGTGAAAATCTTTATGGATAAACCTTTATCCCTCCAAAAGGAACAGAAGTGAATAAAATCTTATGGAGACAGCTAGCATTCCCTAAAGGAACTTTATAATAATGTAGAGGAACATTAAGCAATAGTATTTATATTGTCTAAATTCAGCTGTCTGGATGTCCGTATAATTAATAAGCAGAAGTAGGTTCCAGCTTGCTCTGAGTCTCTCCTGAAGCACTCACTTGTCCTGGTTTTGGTTGGGATAGAGTTAATTTTCTTCACAGTGGCTAGTATGTGGCTGTGTTTTGGATTTGTGCTGAATACAGTGATGATAATATAGAGATGGTTTTGTTATTGCTGAGCAGGGCTCACACAGAGCCAAGGCCTTTTCTGCTTATTGCACTGCCATGCTGGTGAGGAGACTAGGGCTATGTGGGAAATTGGAAGGGGACACAGCCAGGATAGGTGACCCAAACTGACCAAAATTATATTCCATACCATATGACACCATGCTCAGTATATAAAGAGGGGGGAAGAAGGAGGAAGGGGAGATGTTTGGAGTGAAGGCATTTATCTTCCCAAGGAACTGTTACACGTGATGGAGACCTGCTCTCCTGGAGATGGCTGAACACCTGCCTGCCCATGGGAAGCAGTGAATTAATTCCTTATTTTGCTTTGTTTGCATGTGTGGCTTTTGCTTTCCCTATTAAACTGTCTTTATCTCAACCCATGAGTGTTTACTTTCACCCTTCTGATTCTCTCCCTGATCCCACTAGTGGGGGAGTGAGCGAGTGGCTGTGTGGGGCTTAGTTGCTGGCTGGGGTTAAACCATGACATCACTTTTATTCACTATTTTTATATGTGTCCTGTTATAGATACTTGGGGTAAGATAGTATGGATCCCTGCCTGACTAAACAGTTCAAACATAAAATATTTTTATTGCCATACATTGATTTGAATGTGGATGAACAAAAGTCTCTGGAATTAGGTTCAAACCCAACCATGGACCACAAAAGAAACAGTGGTACTCAGAAAAATATGGCAAAATCTACAGGCTGCAGTATACAGAAAAGTAAGAAAAGGTGAAGTAATGCAGGTTTTAAAAGTATTTCTTTTGTACAGACAAAATAAGAAAACATTCTGGACAAACAAAAAACCAATTCTGATTCTATTACATTCAATCATACTGTCCTACTTCATTCACCACAAGGGTTATGAACATTAGACCCAAAGCAGACTACCACCAGCCAGTCAAAATGGATAACTGGTAGCACCACATTGTAATCCATGCATCTCAACTACTACAAAGCAACCAGACACACACTTTGACAGTGACTTTCACAACCATTTGCTGAGAGCAGAGGAACAAAAAGACTAAGGAGCTTAGGTTTTATTCCAGGTTCCAATAAAAACTTTGCTTTAATTATTAAAAGCCGTTATAAATCTGCTGCCCAAATCTATTTTTTGTCTCTTTTCTTTCCACACTCTTGTTTCTGTTATATCTATCTCCTCCTTCCCTGTCAGTATCCCAGTCAGGCTTTTCTCCTTTCTCCTCTGAGTACCATCAGAAAGCCTGAAAGATTACCTTCCCACTCAATTTTGGTGCTTGACAGAAGCACTACACATTCAATGTCAGATCTGGTAGAGAGAGTTCCAGTCAATCTTAGTACCCCATAGCCACTGCATGGTTAGTTGCTTCATGCAGGTGGTATATACTTAGAAATGTAAAGGTATTGAGAATTCCTAGAGTTTAGGCAGGCTGTTTACAGAACATAAATATACTTTAAGCAAATTTCCAATTTACTTTTTCAAACCATTTTTTTTTCTTCAGTCAATTGTTTTTGCCTACAATTTGGCAAAAAAATAGGCCAACTTTTATCAGGGACATGAAATTACACAACCTAAAGGCAAAGTGATACTACTTCCTTGTTCTTCATACAAAGTATGAAGGCACCAAAGGCTATCAAATATATATAATATTTCTTTTAGTATGAGCAAATGAACATACTTTCTTCATACCTAACTTTCATAAATCATTAAACCATTTAAGATGAAACTTTATAAGAACAATCTGAAGCAAATACCCAGTACAGAAAATTTCAGCTTAAAAGGTTTAAGTTTGGAAAACTTCTAATCACCTGAAAACCAAGTCTTTTCATAAGAAGTCTTGGACAATTTCAAATAGATAAATATAAACATAAAATAGATACAAATAGCTGCCAACTGAATCTGTAATACAGTGATATGGTTTCATTAGTTATAAATAATTCTTTAAATCAAAATAACACCATGTTTGACAAAATGCCTCTAAACAGCAGGAGGCATCACTGTTTACAGTAGCACAAGATGTATAAAAGAATAAATTTTTCAAAATATAATTTTGAAATTAAAGACATAAGGCTCAACTCTTTGGTCTGAAATTCTTTTTTAATTTGGTCTTGACAACTTACCTGTTCATGTGTGTTAATGTTTGATCAAATGAATGTTCTCCGATTCTTTTATTTCCAGAAAGATCTCTACCTCCACTCCCAGTATAAGTGAATTCATCTCCTCGGTCCTGTGTAAAAAGATTATCCTCCATTTTAGCATTCTGTATTAAAGCATCTGAGCTGAAAACCTGTTCCTTCATTGGTTCTATTCACTCAAACAAGAACAATTGCCTGAGGCAAAGTAAAACATATACTCTGTTTTATCATCATTCTCCTTTTAGAGCAACAATGACAGCAAAAAGTTACTGGTTCAGATGCAACATATATCAGAAAGTATAAAAAAATACACCATCCCTAAAATATTATTTCAAGTCCTCAAGTATTACTTTTAGTCAGACAGATATTTCTGATTAGAGGGAATGCATTCTAGCTAGTATTTTCTCATTCTCTAACTTCACAGCTTACAGGAAAACCCCATTTGGAAAATGTCCTCACTTCTGCATGTTCATGGCACTGAGAACCAATAGGGCAAAGCACTTTGTACTTAAATACAAGTAGTTTACTTCAATAATACCATACTCATTTACTATCAAGCAAAAATATTCAGGAAAAAAAATCCAAAGAAAAAAAGAGTTGTCCAAGGGTGGGGTTTTTTGCATTTGTAGAGGTTGCCTCACCTCAGTTTCAGTTGTTATGAATTACTAAGAGCTTAGAAGGCTTCTTCAGATGCAAATTTTGTGAAAATGAATAAAAGTTGATTAAACATTCATTTAAAACAAGCTTTAAAAATAATTAAAATATACATAGCACTTAAGTGAAGCCACTATTATTATTTTTCTTTAATCTGTCACAAATTCATTATACTAATAACAAATCCAAGTATTTTAGAAAAGACAAAAATATAGTAATGTCTCTTAAAATGCAAATATTTTACAAAGCATGAAGGATTAGTAGTTTTCATATGAAGTTTCAGAGCAGAAAACCTAAACATACTGATATTCAGTAGTAAAATTCAGTCAATTTCTAGCCACTATTAAATGTTTGATATCAGCATGGAACCAATACCAATCCACTGCAAGATTATAACAGCTATTTTATGATTGACAATAACAGAACAGAGAAGTGTCATGAATGAAAAATGTTGGTTGTACAGGGCCATAAACTAATCATAGAAATGCTGTTTACTTTAAACAGTGTAGAAAAATCTTAATAAATTCAGCAATACAGATACTAGAGTATTTGTCTTTCCTCTTTATTTAGATACAACAAAAAGAAAACACTAGAAGGTAAAAAATTTGGGTTGGAAAAAAACCTGAAAATACAATATTTAGTAATCACAAACTGGGAGGTTTTTACCTCTTTTACAGCATTGTTGAGACAAATATTGGAATGACATATTTAAAGTGATGTTAAAAAATCTGGAGTGAAAGAAGCAAAGAAATGAATAAAACTGGAGAAACTCAGAAGAGTCAAAGGGTATAGTCTGATTACTTTAGTAAAATATTTTTTATATGTACCTTCATAAAGGTACCTTCGTGAAAACTGAAGACAAAAATATTTTTTATCTAACAGACAAACATAAATCAAGAAGAAATAGATAGAGCCTTAAGTCAAACAAATTCAGATGAAAGGCATATATATAACTATATTTATAATTAAGCAGTTGTCCTGGCTGCAGAGAGGAGATGGAGCTTAGAGCCGTGTGGGCATGGCTAGGTTGCTATTCTATACCACCCACATCATCACTGGGGGACGTGGTTCAGGAGGAAGAAAAAGGTGAGTGCATGCCAGAAGTGCACCATTTTGTTCCTTCTCTTCCTTGGGGAAGTTGCTGGGACCAGCCCTGCAGACTCTGTCCTCCCACCACTGCCTGTCCCTTCCCGTCCCTCAGGAAAAATGCAACTCCGAGAAGCAGCACCACGTGGAATTGAACCAGCAGAGTGGTCTGGAAGCAGTCAATCCATTTTTGGTGGGGTTTGTCTGTCAATTTTTTTTGTTGTCTCAGGCTCAGGGATGGGGAATGCCAGCTGCGAGAAGCGTCCGCCATCTTGTCTTTTTCTCAGCTGCCACGCAGAACTGTGTCAAGGTGGTGAACACCTTTTGTGTGTAAAGCATCTTCTCTTTTGTATACTTTTGTTATTAAAATTGTTGCTGCTACTGTGCATTTCTTATTCCATTGCTGTTTGTTTTCAGTAAATTGTTAACTCACAGTCTCTGCCTTTGTCCCTCTCTCACTGGGAGGGGGGGAAGGGGGAAGCAGCTTATTTGGAGTTTAATGCTCAGATGATTTTGAAACCACCATACCAGTAAAACCAATTTCCATGGGAAACAGGGAGTTCTCAAAATTTTGAGGCCTTCAAAGTAAAATTAGATGACTCTGGAAGATATTCTTTAGTCAGAGCTATATTTTACACATTGGTCTTAACAAAGAGATAAGATAGATATAAAGCCTAGGAATACACACTTACTTGACTTATAAACCTTCAGTGTTCTGCAAATGAATGGGCAAAATGCTATAGATTTCAGATAAAATGGAAATCCAGGAGAAGGAAAATAAGAAAAAAATGAGTCCAGTTTTGTTTGATATCTTCATCAATGAGGGGGATGAGGGGATTGAGTAAGTTTGCAGATGTCACCAAGTTGTGTGGGAGTGTTGATCTCCTTGAGGGTAGGAAAGCTCTACAGAGGGATCTGGACAGGCTAATTGATGGACTGAGGCCAATTGTATAAGATTCAACAAGGTGAAGTGCCAGGTCCTGTACTTGGGTCACAACAACCCCATGCAGTGTGATAGGCTTGGGGCAGAGTGGCTGGTAAGCTGCTCGATGAAAAAGAACCTGGGAGTGCTGGTCAACAACTGGCTGAACATGAACCAGCAGTGTGGCCAGGTGGCCAAGAAGGCCAATGGCATCCTGGCTTGTATGAGAAATAGTGTGGCCAGCAGGACTAGGGAAGTGATTGTTCCCCTGTACTCAGGACTGGTGAGGCCGCACCTCGAATACTGTGTTCAGTTATGGGCCCCTCACGACAAGAAAGATATTGAGGTGCTGGAGTGTGTCCAAAGAAGGGCAATGAAGTTGGTGAAGGGTCTAGAGCACAAGTCTTATGAGGAGTGGCTGAGGGGACTGGGGTTGTTCTGAAAAAAAGGAGGCTCAGGGGTGACCTTTTTGCTTGCTACAACTACCTGAAAGGAGGTTGTAGCGAGGTGTGTGTCAGTCTCTTCTCCCAGGTAACAAGTGATAGGAAGAGAAGAAATAGCCTCAACCCTGAAAGTGTTGTCAAGCATTGGAACAGGCTGCCCAGGTAAGTGGTTGAGTCACCATCCCTGAATGTATTTAGTGTAGATGTGACACTTAGGGACATGGGTTAGTAGTGGACTTGGCAGTGCTAGGTTAATGGTTGGATTTGATGATCTTGAGGGTCCTTTCCATCCTAAATGATGACTATGCTGCAGTCAGATGATGCAGTCTATGATGACTGCTACAGATCTAATTATGAGAGGTGGCATCTCTTGGCACTTTTCAGTATAACAGTACTCCTTACCTCATTTCTGCTCATCTTCTCAAAAGAACATTCCATGCTAGAATATCAGACAAAAATAATTCTGAGGAAAGACAACACAGTTGCTGGAATAGGAAGAAAACAGGACTCATGAACAACTTAAACAGAGCCCTCATCATATTAAAGAACAGGGGTACTGATTTGGAGGAAGAGGGGAAATCAAAAGGACATCAAACCTCTGTTATAAGGTGAAATAGGATATACAACTAGCAATACCTAGAATAGGGCAAGAGCAAGTGGAAGAATATGAAATTGCTTGAATTGAGAAAGGAAGTCTAGACTGACAAGAAATGGGGCCACACAGTAAGAAGGAGTAAGGTAAGTATGGGCAGAAATACAGCTTCTGCACACAGGAGTGATGCTGGCAGAGTAGGAGAGAAGAATGAAAGAACATACTCCCACAGGAGATAATGCATTATCCTTTGAAACTGGAATGTACCCGGAATATACACACAGCCAACTACTAAGCATCTGCTGATGGGTAGTGACTTATTAAACTATGATTCCTCAATAACATTAAGATATGATCCTATCTACGGACAATTCAGGGTCTTTCTATCAATTTTTGCAATGTCCAACTGATGGCCTGTGTGTGACAGGTGAGGGTTGAAGGCTTCTTAAATTTCAACAGGATCAAGATACTGATACTGCAATAAATTCTGGGATGGACAGGTAAAGAAAAGATTGAGAAAGGTGACAATCAGCAAAGGGAATTTGTTAGTGGTATCTGCATTCCAACTGTTTATGAGAGGCCTTGAATACCTCTTTAGAAATAATGTAATTATTAGAAATATTATAACTATTAGAAATAATAGAAGTAATTATTATAATGTGAAATAATTTTGCATTCTTATCTTTCCTTTTTTCCTTCCTCCTGCCTTTCCCCTGATGTTTCCTAGCTTAAAATATCCTATTTCTCTTCTGCTTTCCAAAGCTTGATTTCTCTTACTTCCTTCAAAATTTTCTGTCAGCAGCTAAAAAGACTTTTTGATATTCTCTCTTCTCTTAATATTTTGTGTCTCTCTCCATCTTTCCTGACATTGTTTCCATAAAATTGCTTCTTAACTGTCCTGTTTGTAAAGTGCATCATGTTTTATATCAAATGACCTTCTGCTCTGCATAAATTTTCTATTATCTCATGTATTGGTTTGCATGGCAAGATTTTGGTAGCAGAGGGGCTACAAGGATGGCTTCTCTGAGAAGCTGCTAGAAACTTCCCTTATACCCAACAGAGCCAATTCCAAATGGCCAGGCCAGTGACAGTAGTAATGCCTCTGGGATAACATATTTAGGAAGGAAAAAAAAAAGTTGCACTCAGAGCAAAAAAAAAAAAGCAAATTGCACTCAGAGTGAGAATATGTGAGAGGAACAACTCTGCAGACACCAAGGTCAGTGAAGAAGGAAGGGGAGAAGATGCTTCAGGAGACAGCGCTGAGATTCCCCTGCAACCTGTGGTGAAGTCCATGGTGAAGCAGCTGTCCCCCTGCAGCCCACAGAGGTTAATAGGGGTGCAGAGATCCACTTGCAACCCATGGAGGATCCCATGCTGGAGCCAGTGGATGCCTGAAAGAAGGCTTTGGACCCATGGGAAGTCCATGCTGGAACAGGCTTCTGGTAGGACCTGTGGACCCATGGAAAGAGGAGCCCATGTTGGAGCAGGTTTGCTAGCAGGACTTGTGACCCCCATGGGGGATCCACAGTGGAGCAGTCTGTTCCTGAAGGGAACACATGGAAAGGACTCATGCTGAAGCAGTTCATGAAGAACTGGAGCCTGTGGGAGGGACCCCACACTGGAGCAGAGGAAGGAATCCTTTCCCTGAGGAGGAAGAAGCAGCAGAGACAACGTATGATGAACTGAAGGTCACCTCCATTCCCTGTCGCCCTGTGCTGCTAGGGGGGGAGGAATAAGGAAAAAAGTTAATCCCAAGAAGGATGGAGAGGTAGGGGGAAGATGTTTTTAAGATTTGGTTTTGTTTCTCATTATCCTACTCTGATTTGATTAGCAATAAATTCAATTAATTTTCCCTAAGTCAAGTCTGTTTTGTCAGTGACAGTAATTGGTGAGTGATCTCTTCCTGTCCTTATCTCAACCCACAAGCCTTTCATTCTATTTTAAATCCCCTGTTCAGTAGAGGAGGGGAGTGATAGAGTGGCTTGGTGAGCACCTGACATCCAGATATGGTCAACCCACCACATCTCAGTAGAAGCACTAACCTTGGATATATTAGAGCTGTGGCTACATTTTTCATAGGACTGCCTCAACAAGCTACTCAGCCTCAGAGAATGACAGACACAAAATAAGATTACATTACATCACATCACATTTCTCTGTTGCAATGTTGGTTCCTCTGTTGTATACCTGGTATTGAATATAACAAACAAGTAATGCAGAATCAAAGAATACTTCAAATTCCACCAATGTCCTTGAGCATAATTTTCCTGTTGGCTAGGCTCAACTCTGAAGTCATGCAGTAGTTCACAAGGTTATTAGCTGCTACAACTCATGTATTTAGGCTGTCTGAAGGTGGTGCCAAATATATTTTTTTTTCCATTTAATATTTGCATTCTGTAGTATGCTCAGATTTTGTTATAGTTTCAACATCTTGTTGGAATTCCTCCCAAAAAGCTTGGAGCCAACGCCTAAAGGTCTGTGAAGATGGCTAACAAAAGGACCTAATGAATATTCATGTCCTGATGTAATGACTCAGACCAAAGTCTTTTGTTCTGGTCTCCCCCAGGCTGGGAGGGGGAGGGAAGACGGCTCTTGGGGGGAGCTGCTGGGGTTTCTGCATTTTCTGCACAGGCTCAGCGTCGGCGGAGTGAGCCAGGACGGGAACACACCAGGTCCGGCATCACGGGAGAACCAGGACTGTTTCTTTCCCTCTCTAACTCGACCGTTCACCTGTGGGGGCCGCGGGCACTGTGGGAGCTACCGTGAGAAAGAGAACATGCCTGCTTTTCTGCACTATGGAGACGGGGTTTGTGCTGCTTTCACCATCGATCCCAAAGGAACTGACCCGATGACTGTGCCCTGCTATCTTGCCTGAGAGAGAGGCCAACCGGCCGAGGCGCGACATCGCCACCTGCTGTTCATAAATATAACTGCATCCCTTTTTTAGGGTAGCAAAGGCCATTTGTGGGGGGTTGAGTTGGCTCCGTGCCAAACCCAACGGCTGGCCACACGGATCCCCCCCCCCCAAGAGAAAAGG
>JAWWTY010000082.1:1463866-1475476 GCA_035222235.1 Margarornis squamiger | reverse complement strand
TTTTGGGGTAGCCAAGGACATTAACTTTTGTTTTCCTTTTCGTTTAAAGGGTTTATTACAAACTGTTTTGTTTGGTCCTTTCTGGACATATATATATATACTGGTTAAGAACTGTTATCCTTTTCCTATATATATTTTTCTAACTAAAGTTCTGTTTCTAAATTTAAAGGAGAGGGGTTATTTCTTTTTTTGGTTTGATCTTCTTGGGGGAAGAAGGCCTTTCCTTTTCTCTCTCTCTCGTCCAACATAGATATCTTAATTCTCCCTTGAAGACAGATTTCAATATCTTTAGCATCTTCATGAATTATATGAATAATGAACTGGAAGGAGTGGCTGGCACTCCAGAAGGTTGTGCTGCCTTCCAGGAAGACCTTGAAAACTGAAAAAATGGGCTGAGAGAACAACAAAGGGAAGTGCAGTCCTGCACCTGGGAAAGAACAACCTCATGCACCAGTATATGCTGGGGGCTGCCCAGGTGGAAAGCAGATTGGCAGAAAAGGACCTGGGGGTTCTGATGGACACCAAGTTGAATGAGTCAGAAATGTGCCTTTGGGGCAAAGAAGGTGTAGTGAACCTGACTGGAAGATCACTGTACATCTAGAAACTAGTGATCCACATAGCAGTTAATTTGCACAGGCACAGGTCTGTGCTGTGCTGCACTGTGCTGTGCTGCACTGTGCTGCATGTACAGCATAGTCTTCAAGCCTGTCTCGTGCTGCATAAATCCCTTGGATGTAGGATAAACTCAGCCAGCTCATTGTAACTGGGGGATGATGGCTAGTATTAAAATTTAGAGGAGACTAAGAATTCTAGGTGAAACAAGGATAAACCCCAGAAATGGTTAACCAGATCAGTAGAAACTGTTCAGCACCTGCCTTGCTTGAGTTTATAGAGAACATGGAGTTGTGTTCTGTTCAAACCACTGGACCTGATCTTAGAAAACTATACACAAACAACCTAGCGCTGTTAATCATGACAGTGTAGACATTTGAATAGAGCAAAATGGCCTTAAGCCAGTAGTTTCTGTAAGCTTCAGTGACTAGGTCATGAATAATGAAGGCTGAAGAGGTCAAGGTGAAGAAGAGGAGTTAAAGACCCCTAGAGTGAGGCCAAAGACCGGAAACGACCACCTAATCCTGATGCCAAAAGAAGATTCTGGAAGGCTCTGCCTAGTCTCCGCCTAATCATTAATATGCATGATCAGATGTTGCAATCTTATTACTATGCAAAATTGTATGTTGTAATCATGTAGTGAAATGTATAAAATGGCTCATTTTGCACTGTTGGTTCGAAGCTAGTTTGTCCAGCGTGAGCTGGCTGGCTTTCCAATGCTGCTCAAATAAATACCTTTGCTGCTAAAAGAACAAACTGTCTTAGCAGTTCCTTTCATATTGAGGTTTTTCGACATCATAGGGTAAAATGCAGCTGCAACTCCCTGGATGGAATGCCATCAACATGCTCCCCATACAACGATAAGCATCTGCTCAGAGAGATGGAATGGAGTGTGGAACAAATTGAAGGCTATGCGGCCTCCCTCCAATGAAATCCCAGCAGAAAGGGGGAACATTGTGGCACTGTGAAGATCATGAGACTGTACAGTACCTGTCAGCCGAGAGAGAATCAAGGTGTTCTGCTGCTGAGCCAACAACCATGTCAAACCCCAAGCCACAACCACAGCCCTGCCCCCCATTAGGTATGACGAGAGAAGTTTAGACCAATCAGAAATAAAAGATATTTATGACTAAAGCCACTCAAGCTCCACCTAAACATAAAGAAATATTATAAAAGTAAGTTGGGGATAGGGGAAAGTTGAAGAAGACTCCACCAAAACTGTTGGCATCAGTTGATGGGCTGAACCTGTCTTCCCCCCCCATAGGGATGCCTACTGGGTAAGCAACTTATTCTACGTGCACTAAATGCTGTTATTAGTACTACAGGTTGTGCTTGCTTAATATATCAGTAGATTGCTATAAAACATATTTTTGCAACCTGACCCTATCACTGACGACCATGAACCTTATTATCCCATCACAATTTGTATTAATAGTGTTATTCCATAAACTGTTACAGTCAGTCCTTTACAGGTGCTAGCAGTTGCTGGTGGCAGATAACACTTTGGTAGGGCCTGCTGAGGGGCCTCCACACTGTTGGCTGAGCCCCCCCTGACAAGGGCAGTCAAATCACCCTCCAATCTTGTGAATCTGTTAGTGAAGGGTCTCATTATGAGCCTCTGATGGACTGGTGGGACACAAGGGTCTCGACTTTCCTGGGGGCACCGACAGGCAAAAATCTAAGCTCCCCCCTTTCATGTGACAGTAACAAAGGAGACTTCAGGCAGCTCTCACTTGGTACTGGTTATTACACCACCTAGATGGCCTTGCCTTTATCTAATAGTGCAGCAAGAGGTTCTCATGAGAACATAGTTTCTGTTTTAACAGGAAAAAATCATGGAGCTGTTTCCTCATAACAAAATCCTATAATAGCTTGAATGACTAAAATGGGAGAATCTCTGCTATGGACAGTGTATGATGTGCTATGTGTGGATTGGAGGTCTGTTTGATGCTAAACTGCTCAGGTTCCCTAGCATCTAAAGACATGTAAGATTACCTATGCAATTTTCTTTATTATGAAGGGACTGGCGTGTCTCTTCTATGAGGAAAGGTTAAGAGAGCTGGGACTGTTCAGTTTAGAGAAAAGGCTCAGGCAGGATCTTATCAATGTATATAAATATCTGAAGGGAGGATACAAAGAAGGCAAAACCAGGCTCTTTTTAGTGATGGCCAGTGTCAGGAACAGAGGCAATGGGCACAAATGGAAACATACGGAAAAACTTTGTTACTGTGAGGGTGACGGAACACTGGAATAGGTTGACCAGAGAGGTTGAGAAACCTCTCTGTTATAGTTTCGGTACCTAGTTAGAATTCCTCCCAAAAAGCTTGGAGGCAACGCCCGAGTTTTTGTAAAGATGTTTAACAAAGGACTTCATGAATATTCATATCCTGATGTTAATGACTTAGTCAGAGCCTTTTGTCCTGATCTCTCCCCAGGCCGGGAGGGGGAGGGAAGACGGGCTCTGGTGGGGGAAGTGGCCAGGGTTTCTGGGCTTTCTGCGCAGGTCAGGAGCTCAGCGGCTCTGCGGAGAGAAGGGAGGACGGGAACGCATTCGGGTCCGGCATTGCTCGGGGGCCAGGACTGTGTCTTTTGCTCTCCCATCTGATCACCCATGGAGACCCGTGGGCACTGCGGAGGCTGCTGTGAGGAAGAGAGCACGCCTGTTTTCTACACTACAGAGACGGGGTTTCTGCTGCTTTTGTCATTGATCCCACGGGAGCTGACCCAGAGACTGTGCTCCTGCCATCTCACCTGAGAGGCCTGACCGACCGAGGCGCGACATCTCCCCCTGCTGTCCGTAAATATAACTGTCTCCCCTTTTTGGAAGCTAAAAGACATTGACTGTTTTTTGCCTTTTCTCGTTTAAAGGGTTTATTACAAATTGGTTTTTTTTGGTCCCTTCTGGACATATATATATATATATATATATAGTGGTTAAGAACTGCTATCCTTTTCATATATATATATATTTCCTAATTAAAGTTCTGTTTTCTAAATTTAAAGGAGAGGGATCCTCTGTTTTTCCTCTCTCTTGGCCAACATAGATATCTTAGTTCTCCCCTGAACTATGACACTCTTTTTTGGAGATATTCAAAAACCCTCTGGATACAGTCCTGGCCAACCAGCTCTAGGTCACCCTGCTTGAGCAGGGACTTGGACCAGATGAGCTGCATAGGTCCCTTCCAATCTCACCCATTCTGTGATTCTATTACTGTATGATTCTATGATTTGTTTAGTCTCATATATACACAAAAACCTGCATCTGTCAATCTATAAAATATATGATTTAAGGCTAAGAGGTTTTTTAGTATCACAAAATAAAATGTATCAAAATAAAATCCTTTTTTTTAAAAAAGAAGCTATTAAATCCAAAATGAGGTTTAAATATAAGACTACTATTTGAAACAATAAAATATGGGTTTTCAGGCTCTGAATGCAATCTTCAAGACAATGCAAGTACAGACAAGGAGACGAGGGGTTTGAAGATCAGGAGACAGGGAGAGGTTTCACAAAATGATACAATAATGGGTTTTTTTTGGTATTAGCATTTTCTATAAACTGAAAGGTAACAACAATATGGAACAATATGGAAAGGAAGGTGGAGAAGAGGATATTGCAGAACAGAAAATAATACTCTGCTTAAAAATCTGAAAAAACAGTAACAAGAAAGTATGAATTTTTTAAATGCCACATAACAAGATAATGTTAATATCATATATGGGAAGAGGAAACACATAAACTTGAATGAATGGGAAACTGCTTTCTAGCTATTCCCATAATAGAGAGATCACTGAAAGTGTCTCACATTGGAACACTAATTCCAAACTAATAGGTGCCAACTCAGCATAGCAATTAAGAGATGTTGAAACCATGAGAGCATCTATAAAAATGAATAGCAAGTGTTGGGTTTTCAGCTACATAATCAGTTCAGATGACTCAGGCTAGACAGATTCTCAGTAGAATGACTGTTATGAGTTTCTGATATTGGATCCTCAGCAATATAAACAGGAATTAGAACATCTCAAAGGACCCGTGCCTTTAGCAACAGTCAGCAGGGCATATTTCAAGACATTTATATGCGATACAGCATTTCCCTTGTACCTAGCACATCAGTACCAGTTCTCACATTGGATCCAGATGATGCAGATATCTAGCTAGCATAGATACAGATCATACATTCCATTTTGACTAGCAGTTTACCCAGATCTTTGGATATAACAAGTGTTGACTCAAATCTGAATCTCTTATTGCCACTTCATTTGTATCTAAAATCATTTCAATAAGCAATTAATCAGTCTTGGCAATGCATCTTTATTAAGGAACAAATATTAAGCAATGGCTTAGAGATTATAAATCTTCATCATAAGCTCCAGACAAATATAGAGATCTAAATATTATTAATGCTGTAACTGTACAATTTCAAAGAAGTAGAACACAACCATACTGACACATTGGAACTGATTACCCAAAGACAAGATTGATGTGGATACACGGACTATCCAAAATGAACAGTGGACTGTTTCATAAGGCAGTTTATTAATGCCACATTCTAGGCACTAGATTTGATTGACACAGATTAAAAAAAATCCAAGAAACAAATATATTAGCTTGGAATCATATTTGAGTCACTATAACTGCCCTATAAAATATATATGTATATATTTATATACACTCAGGATCTTCTGAAAGAGTGAGTGATCACAGCAGATACTACTATCCAAGACATTCTAGACCTCAATGGTGAGGCACTATATGATTCTATATGCAAAAGCCACTTAGTGAAGAAACAGACTTTGTCAATCTGAACAACGCTGAATGAAAATTAACATGTTAATAACACTACCTCAATCCAGCAGAATTATAGATCTCAAAATTTATACACAAAGAAAGTAAACATAGTTTTTGAGTCCAAATCAGAAACAGTGACAACTAGGATATCAATTTTGCAACTCAAGGAAAAAGTAAAATATCTTCAGCCACTGCATTTGCTGAATAAATGCTTCAAAATCATTTAACCATGCAGTTTGTCATCATATCTTTCACAATAGCTCAAAGTAACTAATATCTGGGTTACAAATGTTAATCTATTCTGAAAAAAATCTTACTTTCAAATTCACAAAATAATTCTTGCTATTTCTCCGATAATATGCCCATTGTAGTTACTAAGTATCAGCAACAGGACCATCAGAAGATTTGCAGTTTTAACAAAACAAACACTTGATCTAAGCACTATAGTTAATGAATTTTAAATCAGGCAATGGAAGTAATTCAAGTACTTGTCACTAAAATCCTAGGTTGAACATTTACAGGAGAGATATTCACATAGAAAATTTTTGATGTATGTAAGAATATTTTACATATGAAGCTAAATTTTATTTGGCCTAATATTCATTTTTCAAAGAACAACCTTATTCCTTTTCAATTTTGAGACCCAATCTTGTATTGAGGCAACTTGTTATTACGAAGTGTTCGAACTCTCGGGTGAGCGATGTCCCTCACAAGTCTATATTTGCAGGATCATGAGCTTCCAAATGTGAATCATAAAAAAGACAAAACCTGAAAGTCAAACAGTGAATACTATTTCCTGAAGTATATTTTTGAAACTACTCTTACCCCAATGGGTTAAGAGTTCATTCAGAGACAAAAAGAGAACATTAAAGAGGTAGCATGTTGGCAGTGAGTACAAAATGTTTGAAAGAGAGTATAAATATACAGCAAAATAATCTCAAAAATGTATTTATTTCATAGAGTTTATCAACTTATTTAGGTTGGAAGGGACCTCTCAAGGTCTCTAAGTCCAACCCTCACTCAAAACAGATCCAGTTAGAGCAGGTTGCTCGGGGCTTTGTCCAGTCAAGGCTTGGATATCTCCAGGGATGGAAATCCCATAACTTCTTTGGGCCCCCGTCCCAATGTTTGATTGCCTGTATGATGAATTTTTTCTTATACCTAACTGGAATATCCCATATTCCAACTTGTCTCCATTGTGTCTCGTCCTTCCATTGTGAACCTCTAAAAGTCTGGCTGTTTTCTCTATGTGCTCCCAATATGTAGATGAAGACAGCAATAAGATCTCCTCGAGCCTTCTCTTCTTACAGCTGAACAAACCCAGTTCTCTCCATGTATGTCATGTGTTTCAAACCCCTGATCAGCTTGGTGACCCTCCACTGGACTTGCTCCATTATGACTGCCTTGTATATCCAAGTCAAAGGCATTTTTTTGTCCTGACCTCTCTAAAATTAAAATTGATGTATTTAACTTTAGAGGTATATAATGACTCCAAAAGAAGAGTCATCTATCTAACTTGACAACAGTAAAAGCAATGACCAGGAGAGAACTTGAAGTATATAACTTGTATGTCACTTGATATATCAGAGGGTTGTGCTGCCATTCAGAGGGATCTCAACAGACTTGAGAAATGGGCTGAGAGGAACCTCATGCAGATCAACAAAAGGAAATGATATGTCTTGGATCTGGAGCAAAATAACCCCAGGCACCAGTACATGCTGGGGGTTCACCAGCTGGAAAGCAGCTTAGCAGAAAAAGCCCTTGGATTCCTGATGGACACCAAGTTGAACATGAGCTAGCAATGTGCCCTTGTGGCAAGAAAGGCTAATTGTATTGTGGACTGCATAGTGTTGCTAGCAGATGGAGAGAGGTGATCCTTCCTCTCAGCACTGGTGAGGCCACACCTGAAGCCCTATGTCCAGTTCTGGGCTCCTCAGTACAAGAGAGACATGGACATACTGGAAGGAGTCCAACAAAGGGCTATTAAGATGATTAAGGGATTGTAGCACCTCGCATATGAGCAAAGGCTGAGAGAACTGGGACTGTTTTGCCTAGAGAAGACTTGGGGAATTTCATCAATGTGTACAAATATCTGAAGGGAGGGTGCAAAAAAGACAGGGCCAGGATCTTTTCAGTGGTGCCCAGTGACAGGACAAGAGGCAATGGGTACAAAGTGAAATGCAGGTGGTTCTATCTGAACATAAGGAAACACTTTTTTACTGTGAGGGTGCTTGAAAACTGGAACAGGCTGCCCAAAGAGACTGTGAATCTTCTATACATAGATATACTCAAAAGCTCATTGGACACAGTCCTCCTTTAGGTGACTATGCTTGACCAGGGATGTTGGACTAGATCCTCTCAAAAGGTCCCTTATGATCTTAATGATTCTGTTATTTTGTGACTTGTAAAATATAAGATTTTAAATGGTAATAAATTCAGACTATATAAGCCCATTGAAACTTGATTTCCATAAACATTCTAAAATTCAGATGTGATTAATATGAAACTAAGAATATTATTTGAGAAAAAAATATTTTAAAATTATTCTAAAAATAGTAACACAGCAAATCAGATATTGGGGAGCAGCAATTTTTGCAGACTCATATTTTCATAAGTATTAATTTTAGGATCAGCAACAGACACCACTCTTTATCATTATAAACTCTAAAATAGTATATTAGTGATTTGACTAAATGACATACCACTTCATCTTCAAATCCTCCAGCTAGTACAAGTGAATAAGCTCCATCATTACTGCGTCCATGAATTCCACCAACATGAGGTCTGTGAACACCTGCTTCACTCACCTCAAGTATTAAAAAAGAACAAATTTTAAAATAACTTTTTGAAACAGCGGGCTTTCTGCAATAATTTTTCTGCTTAAAAATTATTTCCATTAAGTATGCTTGTGTAATGGGATTACCATTAAAGGAAATAATTTTATGATTTTTTTAGGATATTTTTAAGAAAAGAACAGAAAACAAAAGAAAGGACATCCAATGAAAAGAAAGGACAATACAGAACAGTGGTGACACAAAGATGAATAGGTAGACTTTGCCCCTTAGTAAAAATCTTCATGATTCTTGCTATAAGCAACATTTAAGACCAGATTCTTGATTGCTTAGACCAACTCTAAGAAGATACATATTATCTTTCTAATTTGGTAGTATTTTAAATTTGTGTAAATAATTATGCAAAAAAGATCACAGTGAGTAAAATTTTTTGGTGAAAATTATGACAAGTATTGTTAAAAATTAACCAACTCAGGAAAATGCAATCACATTTACAGCCTGCCTTCATCTGTGAACATTTTCTTTTTTTCCAGTTCTGCCCGATCCCAGTACTTCCCAATAAAATTTATGCAATTTTATAAGTTTTTATGTTGTCATAAGAATATATGAGTCATCAAACTGCATCAAAACAGAGTTCTGGCTAGACAAATATCCTGTCTCTGACAACAAATAAAAGCAGATAGCTGATCAATGTGAAAACTAACTATCGAGTGCACAATGATATTTACATGTAAATTTTCTCAATTTCCAGCTATGTGTGGCTTAGATTTCCTGAGCCAAAGGCATAATCTTTGCATTTCATGGAAGAAAAGTCAGTTAATGGTTATTAATTTATGTACTTGAGTTCTGAGCTCTTGCATACTTCTTAGCTTTCACAATATCCCACAGGAAAGAATTCACAGTATTGAACATTCATTCTTGACCTAGCACCTGATCATTTCATTTGATGCCCCCTTGTTTTGCATCGAAAAAGTACATACAGTTGTCTTCTATTCACCTTCTTCAATTTTGATAGACCTCTGTAGCATACCATCTTTCATACATGTTTTGTAGCCATTCCATATCTTTAACCATCCTTGTTCTTCATAATTATATTGTTTTTCTTCTTTTCTTAATAATTCCTAACACTTGATTTATGTTTCTGGCCACTACCAAGCCCAAAGATGACATTAAAAAAATTTTTTGTTACAAGTTCTCTTTCCTAAATGATAATAATTGGCTAAAAGCCCTTTTTCAGCTATGAGAAGTTGAGTTTTTTCCCCTCATCTTTACTATCCAACTTAGCATTGTGACTTTACTGTCAGTTATTTTTCAGTTTTCCTAGACCATTTATGAACATGTTGAACAGCACAGGCTCTTTTCTCTCCCATTCTATTAGAGGTAACTTCATTTGTTCCTTCTTTCATTTTCATGAGATATGAGGAATTTGACTTAAAATTTATATTTCTGTCCTCTGGATGCTGTATCCAGAAACAGTTCTAAGTCAATTTCCTGCTAGGAAAAAGAGATTTGTAAACTTTCGAACTACATGACCAAACATAATATATAATGCACCAAATTTACATATTCTTAAGAAGCTTGTTGCATGAAAAAAGATAGAAAATCATGATGCAGCATTTACAGCATATTCCTTCTAAATTCCCATAAATCTGCTAAGAATCCATTTTCATACAAAAGATCAGTCAAATCAGAAATAAAAGTGTAACTTTATACATGGAAAAATATTGATCTTTTTAAAAAGTATGCAGTTAATACATATCCATTATTTAATAATTATGTACAAATTATATTTCTTCTTCTAATATTTATGTCCTACATTATAAGTCTTATCTGCTTTATTTTCTGAGAAAAACAAACCTCTTTACTTATAGTCCTGTTTGCAATCAGCACTTGGAAGTTCTGGGATGTATTTGATCTATTTCACCAATGGAATCCTTAAAGAGCTGAAATCTTAACTTTTATTCCTAATACTGGCTGATCCAGTAACAATAAAATTTGATTCAGAGGTCTTGAGATAAAAAATAGATAAGAATAGACATTAATTTTCTCAAACAAGTAGCTGTGTGTAAAATCAATGAATAATTGACACTAACACTGCAATTTTACATTAAGAAATTAATTTCCTTTGCTATTCTCTAATATCTGTATTGATGGTAGTGCTCACATTAGCACCAAAGTAAGACAAAATCCAAGGAGCTTGTTTAGTATTCAGCTGTTTCACTGTGAATTCTATTAAGGGAGAAACTAAAAACTATTGGTAAGGGGTAAAACCTTTGCTGTTGACCATTTTAGCCTGAAGACTTGCATGTCATACCAACTCTGAAATTATTCAGGCACTCATTTTCCATAAGAAAAAAAGGGGGTTTTTACATAGTCTCTGGAAGCAGTGGATGGGATGAAGACTTCAGAAAATACATTAGAAGAGGCTTTTGGTTATTGTCATGCCCCTCTTCCCCAAGTGAAAGAAAAAGTCTCTGGCTATTCTTCTGGCTATGGTGGAAATACTCCTGAAATATGTTCTTCTCCATATTGATCATTGCTGCCCCCTTTGTGCTGACAGAGTATTTTTATAACCACAAAGTGAGATGGATTGGGAAAATTACCCTCCCCCACAAAGGATTGTTTTTCTGCTAGATTACTTTCCAATCTAGTTTATCATATGGCCTGAGAAACATTTGAGACAGGAAATGGGACAGTGCAAGAGGTGGACGTGGCTGGGTGGACTACTTTTTTCAATAGTCAATACTGGCTTGTATTATTTTAAAACATTCATCAGCCTAAAGGAAGGTGCTGATGCCAGTTGTATATGACCCAAAAGGAACAGGTAATTTATAGTGATACAATCAAAGGTGGCTCTTACCTTGGGAACAGTGGGTTTCACTCCCACCAAAATTTAGAACCCTCAGTAAAATCTGATTTCTTTCCTGTATTAAGTATGGATAACATGCACACTAGCACCAAGCCTGGCACCACAAAACATTGGAAGAGAAGTATGCACTGAAACAGGAACTATATTGCACCTGCACAATAGCCATCAGTGGGGATCCTGACCAGCTAATAAGCATTAGAGACACCACTGGACACAGTAAATATTTTCTGAATGCTATAATCTATATCCATAAGTGGAATAGATTAGTTCATGTCCCATAGCATTAGACTTCTGAAAATATTCAGCTTCCTCTATTTATTTCAGTTGGGAGTTTAACACACAAGATCTAAGTCCATCCTAATTATAGCAGATTCCTCTTTAAAAATAGTAAGTACTATTTTTACAATTATAATTAAGTTGTATTTTCAAATCTACTATAACTGGCAGTATTTTGAATATTAGAATTTTAAAAACACTCTCCTTTATTCTTAGTGAACACAACAATTATCAATACAAAAATATTTTTGTGCCCAAAGCATACCTATTATT
>JAWWTY010000082.1:1436825-1454767 GCA_035222235.1 Margarornis squamiger | reverse complement strand
TTCTCCTGAAAGGAAAATAAAAAAAAAAAAAAAAAAAAAAAAGCCCCACGGAAAAGTCTTTCTCCCAGGTATCACACCTGCAATTGTTCAGAGAAATCAGAGAAATCAGGAGTCTGAAAGACCTAAAAATATGTGGTGCATACATCCATAAAACACTCTTGCTTTCCATGTCAGGAGTCTAATAAGTAAACTACGTTACAGCTGAATGTATGTTTCCTAGTTCTAAAAAATGCTCATGTTTTCATGAAAGTGGGAACTTTTTTCTAAGTTGTAGCCATGTTTCACCTCTGCTAGGCTCTTAAGGAAAAACGTTGTTCTCCCTGTACACAGTTATCCATTTAAAAAGAAAATTGTTTATTTTCCTCTTCCTGAAGAGTTCCCTGTCCCTGGTGATAGGATCAGTGTGTATTTCTTTGTTTTGCTCTGACTGTTGTCTGTCCTTAAAATATCAGTAAGAGGCTCTTAAATGTGTTTTTAAAGACACTTGCCTTCTCTGACGTAGCTTAAAAAGGTTGGTTTGGTTTTTTTTTTCTTTTTACAGGTAATTTCTGCAATGCTACAAAAAAAATTGTGGGAAAATATTGTGAAGGAATAGCAAATTATGTGATTTGTTCACCCACAGTTGTCAAGAACTATTTTAATAGCCTTCAGCACAACTGTGGTAGTTTAGTCAACTGTGTGTGGTATAGGGTGTATTACTGGAGTCTTGTTTTGTACTTTCAGAAAAACCAATAGAAAATAAATAATTTCTTTTTTGATGTGCTCTTGAATTAAACCCCCAAGAGATGTGATAGAATTAATGCCTAAGCCACAGCGTAACAATGAAAAGTCCTCATCTTAATGATTAATAATGGCTACTAAAAACTTCTGTAGCTGGAAAAAAAAGGTGAAGAAATGCACTTTCTCTGTATTGAGTGGTTTGGTCAACAGCCCTGTTGTGCTGCTTTGGTTTTGTAGTCAGTTTATTTGGAAAAAAGTAGTTAAGTAGCAAAGGGCAGCCTCGTTGCTTAAAGAGGCACTTTGAAGACAAAGCATTTTTTTACTTTTTATCAAATAGAGTGCTTAGGAAAGAACCCTGCTCTTGTGAATTTCTAGCAAATTTGGAAGGAAGAGGCCACAAAGATTGAATTTGAACTTCTCCCTGGTTTGAAGCTAGATTGTTTAATTTAAGTCTACAGGGTACCTTAGTCCAAAGAATGATTGTCATGGTGTGGGTCTAATTATGTATTTGAGTGTTGTTGTAGTCCTGTAATATTCATTAAGTAGCTGTTTCTAAATGGCAATGACACCTCTATTAAAATGAAAACAGAGCTGACTTAATCCTGATCATATGTTTGTTTGTTGATTAACTAGAGAGGAGAGCATGGCAGGTGACAGTGAGGTCCAAAGCCAATTTATGTGAAGATTATGGTGCTTTGAGAGGGTTCCTAACTGTTTTATTCTTGGAGCTGTTATATTGCTTTTTGTGTGATTAATTTCTGTTCTTGCCCCCCTCCTTTTTTTTTCCCCTCTTTTTTTTTCCCTTCTGCCCCCTTTTTCCCTTTTTTTCCCCTTGCTTTCATTCTTTTTACACCTGACAGAAGACATGCTGTTCTGTTTTTACCTATAATTTGGCTAAGATAAGCAGTGGAAAAGCTGTAAGACTGCTAATAATTCTTCCAAATAGCTTCAGTGTTAGCATTTGTTTTATAAGAGGAGATTTTGTTAACTTGCCTTTGTTCTGACAAAATATAAATTTCATGTATATTGTGAAAAGTAAAAATGAAACTTTGAAATTTCTTATGGTTGCAAGCAGCTGTGTATTGTTTGAATGGAGCTAAATTGTTCACTTAATCTCTGAAAAACTGGTAAGAAAAACTTAGAGACTTTTTTCTACATAGAAAAAATTACTAAACAAAATCTAAATATAAGCCTTTCCAAAAGGACCTTCATAATCAAACTACATTCAGAATACTATCAAACTTATTCTAGATATTTCTGTAGCAGTTTTAATGTAAATGAAACTTGAGGAAATGGTTTGGGTTCTTTTTTTTTGACAGAAAGAAAAAGAGCTGTTGACTAGTTGGTATCCTGTGTTCATTGTTATTGTTGGAAATGGAAAAAGCTGACTGGTCTTCTTTTCTGTACATCTTGCTTTGTTTCCTTGCAATGGAAGAATGTTTATTGCAATACTTATATACTGATATGTGACAACTGGTTCTCTGCTATTTCACCTTTTTTTTTTTTTTTTTTAACAGTCAAGTCCTTCATCTCCAGAGCCAGCAAGTCTTCTTACAAAAGACCTCAGCACAAACTTTAATGGTCCAAAGCCAGCAGAAGTCATTCCAGATGATGATAGAGAAGACTTCTTTGCTGGTAATTGCTTTTTTTTCTTCTAATGTGACTGCATAGACTCTCTTCCTCTTAGACTTAAAGGGGTGAGCTTTTGTGAGGAGGAAAACCTTTTTATGCTGTAAAAGGTAATTTCTATATCTATAAGGAAATGTGAAGCAGTACCCTTGCAATGGAAACTCTGATTTTAAGCTTAAGCAAGTTAATATTGTAAATCTTAACCATTGTTCAAACTGTTGAAGATATACTTTCTGAAAAATTCATTAAATAATATTTTCCTTTGGATATTAGGAGTATCACTAGCCTTTGTTGGTAATTTTTTATTGGATTCAACGATCACATTTAATTGAAGTCCTATGTTCTTCTGCAATATACTGTCATTTATGAATGTGAAATAATTTGCAAGAAAAGTGGCATACTATAAAAGGAAAAACAGCCGAGCAAAACATTTATGCAAAGTTTGTTCTATCATTAACACATCTAGCTACTTCTTGAATACTACTGGAAAACTGTTTTATAGTGTAGCCTTTTTTGAACTGCAAGTAGTAAAAGACAATCTTGCTTATTAGGGAAATTAAAGTGATATGTGACTTCTCTTAGGGGTAGATGAGTCTTCTTTAAATTTCAATAGTAAATTAAAATTGGAGATTTTTTTCCACCAAATTTGTGTGTTGTCATCTCATTATTACACTCTTGACAATACATATTTTTTAATGGAATTATTAAGAATTACATACTGAAGTAATGGCACTTTGAGAAGCTTATTTGGTAAAAAAGTTAAATGTCTTAAGATCTTGCCAGTGATGTATGGGATTTTTTCTTGTGGGACTCTAGTTATGTTTGATTACTAAATACAAGTTTGTCTGTGATATGTACTGTCATTGCATTGTGTGGCAATATCTAGTTAATAACTTGTTCTGCTGATGGTAATAGAACACGTCTTGTTATGTAATAATATTCAACATTGTGTGTGTCTAAAAACACTAGAAAAGTTAAAGCCTTGTTTTCTACCATATAACCATTTATAGTTGTCCCAGTCCTTTTTTACAATTATGAAGACTGATAATTCAGATCATATTGTAAGCTGGAGGGTATTTCTATTTATTAAAAGACTTTTGTTTATTATTAAAAAAAAAGGATAAACTGGCTTATGGGATCAGTCTTGGTATTTCACTAGGGTAAGATTTGGGCTCTAATATTTGATAGTACTGGATGTTTTGGAGACATGTATGAAAGTTTTGATAAGTAATTGGTCGATGACACTTATTTTTAATCCTTGATCAGTCACTACTTTGATGTTGGTTTTCTACAGTCTGTTTTTCCTAACATGAATTATGGTTGCTGTCACAATTACAGGTGTAGAAGCATGTACTATTCAAGAAGGGAGATGTAATGTTCAGAATATATTGTGTGCCAAACCATGGTTCTAAATACTTCTTCTCAATGCTAATGCTTTTCCTGTTAGTGAGTCAGTTGGCAGTCTGCTTTGATTACATTCCTAATCTTATCTTTGTTTGTACCCTAATGTAATTATTTTGAAATAAAGTTTACAGCATTTAGTTCTGGGCTGCTTTATATAGATAAGTGTATACATATGCCCATTACCTTTATTCTCAACTTATCAAACTTATATTTGCATATATTTGAAGTTACATTCTAAAAGTGTCATAAGCAACTTTATTGATTAGTTTGCAAACTCTTTAAAACAGTCTTAAGAGAAATGGAGAATAATTAAGAGTTCAGTGATAATCCTATTAGTTTTGTATTTTTACAAACTTCATGAGATTCTCATGGGCCCACTTCTCAAGCTTGTCCAGGTCCCTCTGGATGGCATCCCGTTCTTCAAGTGTGTCAACTGCACCACTCATCTTGGTGTCATCTGCAAATTTGCTGAGGGTGCACTCAATCCCTTCATCTATGTCATTATTGTCACTGGTCCAAATACAGACCCCTGAGGAACATTATATAATATTGTATATACTACCTATTACTGGCCTTCCATGTAGGGATCAATGGAATGGCAACACGTAGTTGGAGGGCAATCAAAAAGGATTTCAGGGTCTTGGGATGGTTGGTAAGGGAACCTGGGGCACAAGTTATATTTTCCTCTATACTTCCAGTATAAGGCAACAACATTGAAAGAAACAGATGGGCCCAGTCTATTAATACATGGCTCTATGGCTGGTGTCACTGCCAAAATGTTGGGATTTTTGACAATGGGATGGCCTACACGGCACCAGGCATGCTGACATCAGATGGGAGTCACCTTTCTCAGCGAGGGAGGAGAGTCTTTGCTTTGGAACTAGTGAGGCTTATTGGCAGGGCTTTAAACAACATGTGATGGGGGAGGGGGACAATATCAGACTTGTCCTTGGCAAGCTGTGGGATGAGAGGCAAAGGTTAGAAGGACAGGGTGCTAGTGAGGGCCCTCTGACACTGACTGAAATGTGCTGGCCACACTGGAGCACACTTGAAATCTTATGGAGACAAGCCAGAGTCTCCTGAGGTAAAAGAAGCCAATAGGGAAACACCAGGGAAATATCTCAGAAGAATTAAGGGATGTTCCTCTAGGAAAGCGACACAGCTGGCAGCCCAGCTGAGGTGCCTTTACACCAATGCACACAGCATGGGCAACAAACAGGAGGAGTTGGGAGTCACCCTGCTGCTAGAAAGATATGACCATATAGCGTTACTGAAACTTGGTGGAATGAATCCCATGACTGGAGCGCAACTATTGATGGCTACAGACTGTTCAGAAGAGACGGGGGGGGAAGGAGAGGTGCAGGGGTTGCCCTCTACAACAAGAGGTGGATTGAGTGTAAAGAGTTGTAGGTCAAAAGCTGGTGTCAGAATCAGAGACCGAGGCAACAAAGGGAACCTTGTGGTCGGTGTCTACTACAGGCCACCTGGTCAAGGGGAGTCTATTGACAAAGTCTTCTTGCTCCAGCTACAGGAGGCATTGCACTTGCAAGCTCTTGTCCTGCTGGGGAACTTCAACCACCCCAACATATGCTGGGAAATAGCACAGTGAACTGTAGACAATCCAGGAGACTCCTGGAATGCATGGAGGATAACTTCCTGATACAGGTAATACAAAGCCCTACCAGAGGGGATGTGATACTGGATCTGATGGTCACCAATGCAAGTGAGCTAATTGGGCATGTGTATTGGGTTTCTGTGGCCAGGTCTTGGTAGTGGGGGGGGCTACAGGGGTGGCTTCTGTTAGAAGCTGCTAGAAGCTTCCTCCCATGTCTGGTAGAGCCAATGCCAGCTGGCTCCAGGATAGACCCACTGCTGGCCAAGGCCGAGCCCATTCAGAATGATAGTAATACCTCCGTGATAACATATTTAAGAAGGGAAAGAAAGTTATTGTGCAGATGTAAATTGCAGCCAGGGTAGAGCGGAGTGAGAACATGTGAACAACAATGTAGACACCAAGGTCAGTGGAGAGAGGAGAGGGAGGATGTACTCCAGGGGCTGGTGCTGAGGTTCCCCTGCAGCTTGTGGTGCAGACCATGGTGGAGCAGGTTGTCCCCCTGCAGCCCATGGAGGACCACCGGGTTGCAGAGATCCACCTGCAGCCCATGGAGGAGCCCATGCCAGAGTGAGTGGATGCCTGAGGGAAGCTGTGACCCCGGGAGAGGCCCATGCTAGAGCAGGGTCCTGTCAGGTGTGCCCTGGGCAGCTGCTGCAAATGGTCCATTATTAACAGTTCATCAGAAATTACACAGAGGGTGTAGAATACACAGTTTTGGTTACACCCACACAGTGATAAACTGGTCCTGGCCACTGTAACTAGGACACAGTGCGAGGAGCACCAGCAGCAGCAGGACACACTAGGGATACATGTGGACAAGTAGAGACTTATCTGAACAGGGGACGTTCCTTGAGCAATTGACCCCAGACCTGTTGATTGAAAGAGACAGCAAGGGATGGAGACTGCACACATCAGCATGGGGAATTTAAGGAGGCGAAAACAATCAGCTCAGCTAATTGCAAGGGACTGTTATATATAGTCCCAACAGGCAAGCATTTGGCAGCATGGTTGACCACCCAACAAAAAGCAGTGTCCTCTGCTTCTCCTGAGCTTCTAGCATCTGGTAGAACCAATGCAGCCACACAGAGCTCCTGTTCAAGCATGCAAGCACCCAGGTTTCTGACTGTGGGGGATGTGTGAATATTCCTAGGGATGGAAAGTATTTGCAAGGAAGCCTGTGGGAGCTGTGACCAGATTCATGAACTGCTCTACTTGGTGGCTGAACTCTAGGAGAAGGTGAGCAAACTGAGTATTCGAGAGTCTGAGAGGGCGATTAATCAATGGAGCCATACTCTGCCATCTATGATGCATGGAAGACAACTCAGTGTGGCCACTATGGAGACAGGTCCAGGATCTCCTTTGTGCCAGGAGTCACAAGGGATAAGGAGGAGTGGAAGAACATCACAGAGTGGTAAGAGATACCTCTCTTCACTCTCTAAGTTACCCTCTCAGATACCCTTACAGAACCAGTACAAGGCCCTGGGTGTGGTATAATAAGTGCATAATAAGATAGAGGAGGAAGCTGTCTTGCCAAGGTCAAAGAGACCCACCCCTCGCAACAAAACCTGCTTTAAGACCAGTGATGAGAAGAAACAATAGTGAATTATGGTCACTGTCAATTCCTTCCTCTGCTGAACAGAAGCATCTGTTTGCAGACTGGACCCTCTTTTCAGGGAAGTTTCCTGCCTCCATGTGGTCTGAATTGCGGATATCAACGCAAGACCAAAGAGTCTATTTCAGCCTTCAGATTACTATCAATTTTTGCTCTTTCTTGTGGGTACAAATGATGTCACAAAAAAAAAGTCTGAGATCAATCAGAAGAGACTTCAGAGCCCTGGGAAGAATGCAAAAAAAAATCAGGAGAGCAGGCAGTGTTTTCCTCAATCCTTCAGTCAGGGAAGACTTTGGGAGAAACAGGGAAGCCCAGAATATCAATACCTGGCTCAAGGACTGGTGCCTGAGCCAAAAATTTGGAGTTTTAAACCACAGAAAAACCTTCAAGAAACAAGGTATGCTGGGGCCTCATAGGATCCACCTGTCTCAATGGAGAAAACATGTCTTTGGGCTTAATCTGATAGGACCAATTGAGAGAGCTTTAAACTAGAATCAATCGGGGAAGGGGATACCAACAGGATTGCAGTAGGTAAGCCAAGAGGTTTCCCAGAGAAGTGTTCAAGGCCAGGTTGGATGAGGCTTTGAGCAACCTGATCTAGTGGAAGGTCTCCCTGCCCATGGCAGGGAGGGTTGCAGCTAGATGATGTTTAAGGTCTCTTCCAACCCAAACCATTCTATGATTCTATGAGATGGGATGGTAGGTGGCTGTCTTGGTCACCCTGATCACAAAATGGATGAGTTTAAAATTTTCAGTATAATGAGAAAAAAGGTCAGCAGTGTTGCTGCCCTGGACTTCAGGAGAGCAAACTTTGAGCTATTTAGGCAGCTATTTAGCAGAGTACTGTGGGAATCTGCTTTTGAGGACTTAATTCTGCTTAACAAACTACATTTCCTTTTATGATATTACCCACTTAATTGGTCAAGGGAAGCCAGTTGATGTAATCTTTTTGGATTTAAGTAAAACCTTCCATACTGTCTCTCACAGGATCCTTCTGGACAAAATGTCCAGTACACAGCTGGATAAACACATCATGTGGTGGGTGAGCAATTGGCTCATGGGTCGAGCACAAAGTGTTATAATAAATGGGGTTAAATCAGGCTGGCGACCAGTCACTAGTGGGGTTCCACAGGGCTCCATTTCAGAGCCAGTGCTCTTCAACATCTTCATAAGCAATTTGGATGCAGAGACTCCTTGTGGAGCTCAAGCTGAAAAAATATTTCTATAATTTCTGGAAGCAAGGTCAGGCTTTACAGGAAGATTACAGAGCTGTGGTTCATACATGCAGGGAGAAGACACCAAAAGTCAAAGCTCAATTAAAGTTTAAATTGACCAGTATGTTGTCAGACAACAAGAAGGGCATTTTAAAAGTACATTAATAGCAAGAGGAGGTCTAAGGAAAACATTAGACTTGTTGAAGATGGCCATCTGACTAACAGGGATGAAGAAAAAGCAGAGGCATTCAATGCAGTTTTTGCCTCAGTCTTTAATAATACTGATAGACCTTCATCTGCCCAGTCATCCAAGTTGGAGGAATGTGAGTGTGGAACAGTGACTTTCCATTTGTGGACAGTGAAATTGTAATAGAAAGCTGTATCAGCTGAATGTTTGCAAGTCCATAGGCCTGATGGGATTCACAGAATCACAGAATGGGTAAGGTTGGAAGGGACCACAGTGGGTCTTCTGATCCAACTTCCCTGCTCAAGCAGGGTCATCTTAGAGCACATTGCACAGGATTGTGTCCAGATGGTTCTTGAATATCTCCGGTGATGGAGACTCTGCACCGTCTCTGGGCAATCTGTTCCAGTGCTCAGTCAGTCACACAGTAAAGTTCTTCTTCATGTTCAGGTGGAACTTCTTGTGCATCAGTTTCTGCCTGTTGCCTCTTGTCCTTTTGGTTGGCACCACCAAGAAGAGCCTGGCTCCATCTTCTTGACACCCTCCCTTCAGATACTGATAGACATTGATGAGGTCACCTCTCAGTCATCTCTTCTTGAGGCTGAACAGGCCCAGCTCCCTCAGCCTTTCCTCATAAGAGAGATGCTCCAGGCCCTTAATCATCTTTGTCACCCTCTGCTGGACCTGTTCCAGGAGCTCCATGTCTCTCCATATACTGAGGAGCCCAGAACTGGATACGGTACTCCAGGTGTGGCCTCACCAGGGCTGAGTAGAGGGGCAGGATCATGTCCCTTGACCTGCTGGCAATGCTCTTCCTAATGCACCCCAAGATACCATTGGCCTTCTTGGCCACAAGGGCCTAATGCTGGATCATGGACAGCTTATTCTCTACCCTTCTCCACAGAGCTGCTTTTTAGTAGGTCAGCCCCCAGCCTGTGCTGGTGCATGGGGTTATTCTTCCCCAGGTGCAGGACCCTGCACTTGCCTTTGAATTTCAGGCAGTTCTTCTTTGCCCATCTCTCCAGCCTGTTGAGGTCCTTCTGAAGGGCTGCACAGCCCTCTGGGGTATCAGCCACTCCTCCCAGCTTTGTGTCATCAGCAAACTCACTGAGGAAGTATCTACCCCTTCATCCAAGTCCTTGATGAACAAGTTAATCAATACTGGACCCAGTATTGAACCTTGGGGGACACCACTAGTGACAGGCCTCCAACTAGACCCTGTGCCGCTGCTTACAACCCTCTGAAATCTGTCCTTCAGCCAGTTCTCAATGCTGTCCACACTTCCTGAGTTTGCCTATGAGGATGTTGTGAGAGACTGTCAAAAGCCTCACTGAAGTCCAAGTAGACAATGGCCACTGCTCTCCCTTCATCCATTCAGGTACTCATTTCATTGTAGAAGGCAATCAGGCTGGTCAAGCATGATTTATTTTTGGTGAATCCATGCTGACTACTCCTGATCACCCTTTTGTCATCCATGTGGAGAGAGATTGCCTCCAGAATGAGGTGCTCCATCACCTTGCCAGGGATTGAGGTGAGGCTGACTGGCTGGGAGTTCCATGTGTCCTTCTTGGCCTTTCTGAAGACTGGGGTGACATTTGCTTTCTTCCAGTCCTCAGGTACCTCTCCTGATCACCATGACCTTTCAAAGATGATTGTGAGCAGCCTTGTTATGGTGTTTACCAGTTCCTTCAGCACTCGTGGATGCATTCCATCAAGGCCCATGGACTTGTGAATGTTAAGTTTACCTAGGTGTTCTCTAAACCAATCCTCCTTGACCAAGGGAAAGTCTTTCCAACATTCCTTTACCCTGGTCTTCTGGGTCAGAGATCTTTGAGGGCTGGTCTTGTTCATGAAAACTGATGCGAAGAAGGTGTTCAGTAACTCTGCCTTCTCTGTGTGCTGTGTTATCAGGGTCTCCCCTCTGTTTAGTAATGGGCCCACATTATCCTTTGTTTTCCTTTTTTTACTGATGTATTTGAAGAAACCCTTGCTGTCCTTGACATCCTTGGCCAGATTTAATTCCAGATGGGCCTTGGCCTTCCTTGCCTCGTTTCTACATACTTTGACAACCTCTCTATATTCATTCCGAGTGACCTGTCTCTGCTTTCACCTCCTGTGTATCTCCTGCTTACGCTTGAGTAATGACAGGAGTTCTTTATTCATCCATCCAGGTCTATTGCCTCCTTTGCCTGATTTCTTGCTCATCGGGATGCACCATTCTTGAGCCTGGAGTAAATGGTGATTGAACCATCTCTCTCTTTCCTACAGGGTCTATTCCCATGGGATTCTTCCAAGAAAATCCCTGAAGAGGCTAAAGTTAGCTCTTCTGAAGTCCATGGTTGCAGTCTTACTTGCCCTGCTTCCTCCTCGCCCAATACTGGACTCCACAGTCTCCGTTATCTCAATGAGATGAAAGCCCTGTGACTGCACATAGATGTCTAGTTCCTCCTGTTTCTTCCCCATACTGCATGCATTGATGTACAGGCACTTTATAGAAGCATTTGATTGTGTCAGTATCCCAGTAGGGGTGCAAGGGGTGCCCCATAGTCCTGCCTTGTGGTTGCATCTTTGTCTGCTTGTGCTTGCTGGAGGTATCCCCTCTTAAGCTTCCTTTTGCTACTAGGGTGTGCACTATAGTTCTCCCCCTCCTACACCTTACCTCTGTTGATCCTGGTTATGTCCCTGTCCCACTTCAAATCTAGTTTAAAGCGCTCTCAACAATCCCTGCTAACTCCAGAGCTAGGATCCTTTTACCCCTTTGAGACAGGTGGACCCCTTTGTTGCCAGCAGGCTTGGTATTGTATAAACTGACCCGTGATCAAAACCCCACAAATTCTGCTGGTAGCACCAGTCTCAAAGCCAGATGTTTATCTGCATGATTTTCTTGTTTCTTGCCCCATCATGTTGTCACAAAACCTCTCTCAATGATTTTTGAGTGGTCTTGGGAATCCGATGAGGTCCCAGCTGACTGGAAACTTGACGAGACCCTTTGAGGGTAAGAAGGAGAGGCACGCTCCAGGTAGGGGTATGATGGAATGGCACATTTATTAAAATGGCTCCGGCTTATATAAGGGCAGCATGGAACTTTCTGGAAAGGGGATTGAACTTGGGAGGAGCATGCAAATCCTCCTACAGGAAAGGAAAGATATGGGAGGATCACAACCATAAAGGGTAAACAAGGGTGGAGATAACCACATAAGGAAAGGCTCCACTGTGGCAAATCTGACCAATCAGGGAGCGGGGACAACATGAGGGAGAAAACCAAACTCCCTTTTGTATAGCATGCAATAATGATATTTAACTTCACAACTGTGAATTCATAAACTAGGAACCCCGTAACAACCCAATATACGGCAATAAAATTTCTCTTATATGAAATAGCTCTTGCTTGTAGCTCTCCTTCTTGATTCCTCAATCTCATCAAGTCGCTTTGTGGTCTCTCTTCCATTTAGCATAATTTCATACTCCTACAAAAACTGATGAATATTATCCTGATTTTCAAGAACATTTAGGAGAACACAGTGCACCCAAAACTCTCCAACATGAGTTAATGATTTGCTGAGCTTGTTATGTGATGCCTATTGTGTCTTGCAAAGCACATGGAAGAAACTGTCACTTTAGTATTATCCAACTTCTTAGTTCAGAAAAAGTCCAAGCCCACAAAACAAAAGTCAAGTCTCCTATGCAGCAAATTCAAGACAATCTTAACCAGTCTGTAGCGAACTTGTTCCATGCCGTTGGCGGGGGGGGGCGGGGGGGAGAAGAGAAAGAAAATTATTCCGTGAGAACATCAACAACACAGTGGAATTTGTATCCATTATACTGTTTCATTGATTAAAGTATACTTAACAAGACTGTTGGTACTGTAATATAATGTTATATTTTGACATGCCTTAAAAAAACCCAACCATGTGACTTTGTGCCTGGCATCCACGAAGCTGAAGTTTTGAGCTTATTCATTAACAAACACTTAGGCAACTGCATTATCAAACCTCATGTTAAGTTGTGTACAATGTCAACTCCTCTGAAGAACCTTTGAAAAAAATCTCATTGTAATCCAACTTAGTTAAGGATTAAAAGCAAAGGTTTGTTTATAACTGTGCTGCTTTTGCAGAATCATCAAAACATCATACATATTTGTAGGAGAAGTCTTCAGATATTTAAAACTATCACAATTTAAATACGATTCAAAAAAAAAAAAGCATGACTTGAAATCTAATATCAGGTGTCAAATCAGCAGTAATCAGATAGATTCCCATTTTCATTACTTCTTAAAATACTCTTTAACCTTGAGGACATCTGATATCAGAGACATCTGCCTCTACAGAGAATAATTCCTGGAAGAGGCATGAGAAAGCAACTTAAGACACAGAATCACAGAATGGGTAAGGTTGGAAGGGATCACAGTGGGTCATCTGGTCCAACATCCCTGCTCAAGCAGGGTTATCCTAGACTAGAGCACATGGCACAGGATTGTGTCCAGATGGTTCTTGAATATCTCCAGTGATGGAGACTCCACAACTTCTCTGGGAAATCTGTTCCAGTGTGCGGTCACTGCACAGTAAAGAAGTTCTTCCTCATGTTCAGGTGGAACTTCCTGTGCATCAGTTTCTGCCTGTTGCTGCTTGTCCTATTGGTTGGCACCACCAAGAAGAGCCTGGCTCCATCTTCTTGACACCCTCCCTTCAGATACTGGTAGATATTGATGAGGTCCCCTCTCAGTCATCTCTTCTTGAGGCTGAGCAGGCCCAACTGTCTCAGCCTATCTTCATAAGAATCACAGAATCATTTAGGTTGAAAAAGACCTCTGAGATCATTGAGTCACATTCCTGACACGGCTGGTGAGTGTACCAGGGGTGGGGCCCCACTAGATCTGCTGTTTATGAACAGAGAAGGGCTGGTGGGAGATGTGGGGATTGAAGGTTGTCTTGGGCACAGTGACCATGAAATGATAAGAGTTTTCAATACTCAGTGAAGTAAGGAAGGGGGTCAACAAAACCTCTGCCTTGGACTTCTGGAGGGCGGACTTTGGCCTGTTCAGGACACTGGTTCAGAGAGTCCCTTGGGAAGCAGCCCTTAAAAACAAAGGGGTCCAGGAAGGCTGGACATACTTTAAGGAAGAAATCTTAAAGGCACAGGAGTAGGCTGTCCCAGTGTGCTGAAAGGCGAAATGTTGGGGAAGAAGACTGGCCCAGTTGAGCAGGGAGCTTTTGCAGGAGCTAAGGGAAAAAAAGAGAGTGTGTGACCTTTGGAAAAAGGGGCAGGCAACTCAGGAAGAGTATAAGGATGTTGTTAGATCATGTAGAAAGAAAATTAGAGAGGCAAAAGCTCAGTTAGAACTTAATCTGCCCACTGCTGTAAAAGATAATAAAAAGTGTTTTTATAAATACATTAACAACAAAAGGAGGACCAAGGAAAACCTCCATGCTTTATTGGATGTGAGGGTGAATGCTGTCACCAAGGCTGAGGTACTTAATGCCTTCTTTGCCTCAGTCATCAACAATAAGACCAGTTATCCTCAGGGCAACCAGCCCCCTGAACTGGTAGACAGGGAGAGGTGGTAGAACAGACCCCCTGCAATCCAGGAGGAAGCAGTTAGTGATCTGCTGAACCACTTAGACACAAGTCTATGGGGCCAGATGGGATTCACCCAAGGGTAGTGAGGGAGCTGGCAGAAGAGCTCACCAAGCCACTCTCCATCATTTATCATCAGTCCTGGCTAACTGGGGAGGCTGGCCAATGGTCATCCTTGAGAAAGGGTCAGAAGGAGGATCTGGGGAACTACAGGCCTGTCAGCCTGACCTCAGTGCCTGGCAAGGTTATGGAACCTGTTATCTTGAGTGCCATCACCCAGCATATTCAGGACAACCAAGAGATCAGACCCATCCAGCATGGGTTTAGGAGGGGCAGGTCCTGCCTGACCAACCTGATCTCCTTTTATGACCAAGTGGCCTGCCTGGTGGATGAGGGGAAGGCTGTGGATGTAGTATATCTGGACATCAGCAAAGCCTTTGACACTGTCTCCCATAACATACTCCTGGAGAAGCTGGCAGCCCATGGCTTGGACAGGTGCACTATCTGCTGGGTTAGGAACTGGCTGGATGGCCGGGCCCAGAGAGTGGTGGTGAACAGTGCTGCATCCAGTTGGCAGCCAGTCACCAGTGGTGTCCCCCAGGGGTCAGTGTTGGGCCCAGTTCTGTTTAACATCTTTACTGATGATCTGGACAAGGGGATCAAGTGCACCCTCAGTAAATTCACAGATGACACCAAGTTGGGTGAGAGTGTCGATCTGCTGGAGGGTAGGAAGGCTCTGCAGAGGGATCTGGACAGGCTGGATCAATGGGTCGAGGCTAACAGTATGAGGCTTGCAAGAACCAAAAATATGCAGGTAACCAAGACGACCAAAATCCACAGCTGAAGCGTGAAGAATAGATTTATTTCATTACCTTGTTAACTGGAGGATCCCAAAGCAACACCCGGGCAGAGACACACAAGCAGGAACACAGGCACCATTAGGCTCGGTCCATGCTAGCTGGTGGCAGGCCTGCAGTCTGCACCTATTTATCAAGGGCATTTATGATGATTTACCACCATGCTGTGATCTCCTCTGTGCTTTGACCTCTCTCCCAACAGGGAGCTCAAGCATGTCTGTGAGAGTGCCTCCAAGTCTCTGTAAACACCTATGTTATCTCTACACAGAGATTCTACTTCTCAAAACAGACAGAAGATAAAAAGCAGTAGGCATAATATATAGTTTCCCGCACTGATATTCTCCAGACTAGCTGCAAGGTCACTTTGAGCGAAACTATTATACTCCTCGCCAAATTTTCTGCTTTTAACCCTTTCCTTCCAACAAGGTTCAACAAGGCCAAGTGCCGAGTCCTATGTTTTAGCCACAACAACTCCATGCAGTGCTACAGGCTGGGGGAAGAGTGGTTGGAAAGCAGCCCAGCAGAAAAGGACCTGAGGGTGCTTGCTTGATGGCTGGCTGAACATGAGCCAGCAGTGTGCCCAGGTGGCCAAGAAGGCCAATGGCATCCTGGCTTGTATCAGGAATAGTGTGGCCAGCAAGACCAGGGAAGTGATTGTCCCTCTGTACTTGGCGCTGGTGAGGCCGCACCTCAAGTACTGTGTTCAGTTTTGGGCCCCTCAATTCAGGAAGGACATTGAGGTGCTGAGGCAAGTCCAGAGAAGGGCAATGAGGCTGGCGAAGGGACTGGTGCACAAGTCCTATGAGGAGTGGCTAAGGGAGCTGGGGTTGTTTAGTCTCAAAGCCAGATGTTTATCCGCATGATTTTCTTGTTCCTTGCCCCATCATGTTGTCACAAAACCTCTCTCAATGATTTTTGAGTGCTCTTGGGAATCCGGTGAGGTCCCAGCTGATTGGAAGCTGATGAACATTGTCCTGATTTTCAAGAAGGGCAAGAAGAAGGACCCCAGAAAATACAGGCCTGTCAGTCTCACTTCAGTGCCTGGTAAAGTTATGGAGAAGATTATTCTGGGATTGAAAAACACCTGAAAGACAACTCAGTCATTGGTCACAGCCAGCATGGCTTCATGAGAGGAAAGTCCTGCTTATCAAACCTGATTTCCTTTTATGGCAAGGTAACTCACCTAGTTGATCAAGGGAAGCCAGTTGATTCAGTCTTTTGGGATTTCAGTAAAGCTTTCGATACTGTCTTTCCCAGGATACTTCTGCACAAAATGTCCAGCACACAGCTGGATAAACACATGATGTGGTGGGTGAGCAATTGGCTCACGGGTCGGGCACAGAGGGCAATAGTGAATGGGGTAACATCAGACTGGTGACCTGTCACTAGTGGGGTTCTGCAGGGCTCCATCTTGGGCCCTGTGCTCTTCAAAATCTTCATAAATTACTTGGATGCAGGACTGGAAGGTATACTAAGCAAGTTTGCAGGTGACATAAAACTCAGAAGAGCTGTTGAGTCCCTTGAAGTGAGGGAGGCCCTGCAGAGAGACCTGGGCAAATTAGAGAGATGGGCAATCACCAGCTGTATGAAGTTCAACAAGGGCAAGTTCCAGATTCTGCACCTGGGATGGGACAACCCTGGATGTACGGACAGACTGGGGAATGAGATGCTGGAAAGCAGCGCCATGAAAAGGGACCTGGGGGTCCTGGTCGATGGCAAGTTGAATATGAGTCAGCAGTGCCCTGGCAGCCAGGAGGGCCAACCGTGTCCTGGGGGGGCATCAGTTACAGCATCACCAGCTGGTCAAGGGAGGGGATTGTCCTGCTCTACTCTGCACTGGTGCAGCCTCACCTTGAATATTGTGTGAAGTTTTGGGCACTGCAATATAAGAAAGATATTAAGCCATTAGAGAGCGTCCAAAGGAGGGAAATGAAGATGGTGAAGGGCCTTGAGGGGAAGCCGTATGAGGAGCGACTGAGGTAACTTTGTCTGTTCAGCCTGGAGAAGAGGAGACTGAGGGAAGACCTCACTGCAGTTACAACTTCCTTGTGAGATGAAGAGGAGGGGCAGGCACTGATCTCTTCACTCTCCTGACCGGTGAGAGGACTTGAGGAAATGGCATGAAGCTGAGACAGGGAAGATTTAGGCTGGATATCAGAAAATGTTTTTCATCCAGAGGGTGGAACAGGCTCCTCAGGGCAGTGGTCACAGCACTGAGCCTGACAGAGTTCAAGAAGCGTTTGGACAACGCTTTCAGCCACATGGTGTGATTCTTGGGGATGGTCCTGTGCAGGGCCAGGAGTTGAACTCGATGATCCTTGTGGGTCCCTTCCAACTCAGCATATTCTGTGATTCCCTGCAACTGGCAGGACAGAAGAGAACAAAATTTGTGCTCCAGATCCCTTGACTAGCTGTCCCAAGGCCCTGAGGTTCCTCTTGATTGTCTGCAGCCTTCTTGTTGGGACTTGGTCAGTACCCACCTGGAAAAACAGTAGTGGGTAATAGCCAGTGGGCTGTACCAGGCTAGGAAGCTTCTTGGTTATGTCTCTTACCCGGGCCCCAGGCAGGCAACACTTCTCCCTATGGGTTGGGTTCGGTTGGCATATCAGGCCCTCCATTTCTCTCAAAAGGGAGTCATAAATGAATACCACCCTACTTTTTTTCTTAATTGTGGAGATCATATTGCAGGGGGTAGGCTGCCTTGCCCAAGGTGACCTCTCTAAGCCAGATGGACCTTCATTCTCTTCCTCATTTCCCTGGTCCTCCGATTTCAGGTCTTCATACTTATTGTGCAAGGGCACCTGGGGAAATGAGGTAGGTCGGAACGGGATTCACCTGACACCCTGTTCCAGAGAAGGTCTGAAGGGATGTGGAAGCTGAAAATGGGACACTGCTGAAAGCTTAATGCAAACAGTAGTTTTATTACCTAAAGTGGCCAAGTAAACAGGAAAAAAACCAAGAGAGAGAGAGAAAAAAAGAACTTGACCTTGGCCATTGCTGCTGTGTAGCTGTGAAGATAAACTACTTGCAAAGACTGTGAGAACTCAGAAGAGGCGGAAGATAAGACACCTGCTTGAGCTTGCACAGAGACAGAGACAGTAGTTTGTAACTGTGGCCAATAGATTAAGTTTGT
>JAWWTY010000082.1:1399888-1410326 GCA_035222235.1 Margarornis squamiger | reverse complement strand
TAGATGGTTGAACACCTTGCCTGGCCTCTCAGAGGACCCTTCTGCTGTGGGACTGCTGAGGATCAAAGAACAATTGGTACCAATCGCTACCACAAGAGTGCACCAACCAGGACTCTGTGACCTTTATCCATGAGATGGTTCATGAACTGGAGAGCCAGGGAGGGATCAGCAAGACTTGTTCACCCTTTAATAGTCCTATATGGCCAGTGCATAAGTCCAATGGAGACTCGAGCATGACAGTTGACTATTGTGCCCTGAACAAAGTCACACCACCCCTGAGTGCTGCTGTGCCTGACATGCTGGAGCTTCAGTACGAGCTGGAGTCCAAGGCAGCAAAGTGGTGCCACCATCGACATTGCCAATGCCTTTTTCTCCATTCCTTTAGCAGCAGAGTGCAGGCCACAATTTGCTTTCACCTGAAGGGGTGTGCAGTACACCTGGAACCGATTGCCCCAGGGGTGGAAACACAGTCCCACCATCTGTCATGGACTGATCCAGACTGCACTGGAAAAGGGTGAGGCTCCAGAACACTTGCAATACATTGATAACATCATCATGTGGGGCAACACATCAGAGGAAGTTTTTGAGAAAGGGGAGAAGATAATCCAGATCCTCCTGAAGGCCGGCTTTGCCATAAAGCAAAGTAAGGTCAAGGGACCTGCCCAGGAAATTCAATTTTTAGGAGTAAAATGGCAAGATGGATGTCAGATTCCAATGGACGTGGTCAACAGTAGCAGCTATGTCTCCACCAACCATCTAGAAGGAAACACAGGCTTTCCTAAGTGCTGTGGGTTTCTGGGGGATGCATATTCCAGATTACAGTCAGATTGTAAGCCTTCTCTATCATGTGACACGGAAGAAGAAAGATTACAAGTGGGGCCCTGAACAACAATAAGCTTTTGAACAAACTAAGCAGGAGATTATTAATGCAGTAGCCCTTGGGCCAGTCAGGACAGGACAAGATGTGAAAAATGTGCTCTACACTGCAGCCAGGGAGAATGGTCCTTCCTGGAGTCTCTGGTAAAAAGTACCCAGGGAGTCTCGAGGACAACCCCTGGGGTTCTGGAGTGAAGGATATAAAGGATCCAAAGGCCTGTTACACCCCAACTGAAAAAGAGATCCTGGCAGCTTATGAAGGGGTTTGAGCTGCTTCAGAAGTGATTGGCACTGAAGCACAGCTCCTCCTGGCACCCTGCCTGCCAGTGCTTGGCTAGATGTTCAAAGGGAAAGTCCCCTCCACACATCATGCCACTGATGCCATATAGAGTAAATGGGTCACGCTGATCACACAGAGAGCTTGAACAGGAAACCCCAATCACCCAGGGATCTTGGAAGTCATCCCAAAGTGACCCAAAGGTAAAAATTGCCAACTATCATCAGAAGAGGAGGAAGAAAAGGTGACACATGCTGAGGAGGCCCCACCATATAATCAGCCACCAGAAAATGAAAAGTCATGGACTCTTTTTACTGATGGTTCCTGCCATATTGTAGGGATACATTGAAAATGGAAAGCTGCTGTATGGAGCCCTACATGGCAAGTCGCAGAAGCTACTGAGGGACAAGGTGGATCAAGTCAGGTTGCAGAGCTGAAAGCTGTCCAGCTGACTTTAGATATTGCTGAACAAAAGAAATGGACAGTGCTCTACCTCTACACTCACTCATGGATGGTAGCAAATGCTCTGTGGGGGTGGTCGGACCAATGAAATAAAAACACATGGCAGCACAGAGGTAAACCTATCTGAGCTGCTGGATTTTGGCAAGACATCGTTGCCTGGGTAGAGAAGTTGGCTGTAAAGGTATGTCATCCAGATGCACACATATCCAAGAATTGGGCTACTGAAGAACATTGCAACAATGAACAGGTGGATGGGTCTGCCAAGATTAAAGTGTCTCAGGTAGATCTGGACTGGGAACATAAGGGTGAATTACTTCTGGCTCAGTGGGCCCATGATGCCTCAGGTCATCAGGGAAGAGATGCAACATACAGATGGGCTTGTGACCAAGGGGTGGACTTAACCATGGACACTATCTCCCAGGTTATCCATAACTGTGAAGCATGCATTGCAATCAAGCCAGCCAAGTGGGTAAACCTCTGTGGTATGGGGGGTGATGGTCAAAATATAAATATGGGGAGGCCTGGCAGATTGACTATATCACACTCCTGCAGACCCGCCAAGGCAAGTGCAACATGCTTACAGCCACTGGATGGTTGGAAATGTACCCTGTGCCTGATACCACAGCCCAGAATACCATCTTGAGCTTCGAAAAGCAAGTCCTGTGGTGACATGGCACCCCAGAGAGAATTGAGTCGGACAATGGGACTCATGTCAAAAATAGCCTCATAGACACCTGGGCCAGACAGCACAGTATTGAGTGGGTATATCATATTCCCTATCATGCACCAGCTGCCGGGAAAGCTGAGCGGTGCAATGGATTGTTAAAAGCCACATTGAAAGCAATGAGTGGTGGGACCTTCAAACATTGGATCTACATTTAGTGAAGGCCACCTGGTTAGTGAACACTAGACTCTACCAATCGAGCTGGCCCTGCCCAATCAAAAACTCCAAGTACTGTAGAAGGGGTTAAAGTCTCTGTGGTGCATATGAGAAATGTGTTAGGGAAGACAGGCTGGATTAGTCCTGCCTCAAGCAAAGGCAAACCCATCTGTGGAATTGTTTTTGCTCAAGGACCTGGGTGAACTTGGTGGGTAATGCAGAGGGATGGGGAAACACGATGTGTACCTCAAGGGGATTTTATTTTTGGGTGAGAACAGTCTGTAATGTTGAATTGTATGATATTGGTTGCTGAAGGACACTACCACTGTATGCCATAACTACCACAGACAATGAGGATGGACTGCTCCAGATACACCAGTCATGAGCTCCTGATACAGCTTGCAAACAGCCAACAGCACACCAGCTTTCCTGCCCTGGAAGACATCTAGGATGCATAGAACCCACAGTCATGGACTAAATGAACTCAACAAACATCTTGGAGGGGAAGCCATTGACTACAGAAATGATACCTGTGCTTGTGTATATTTTATATATATATATATATGTATATAGTGGGAAGGAAGGTGAAGGATCTGGGCATGATGTAGAGGGTATAGAATAAGGGGTGGATAATATCCTAGTTCCAGCCCAGATCAGCAGGAAGTGGCATGGCCAAGAAATTGTTTCATTCAATGTCATCTTGCATCAGTGCCAGGGCAGGCAAAAGGGACTCTTGCTTCTGAGACGAAAGGGTGTTCCTTTTTGTTCAGGGGAAAGTATGGTGGGCAGAGGGTCTGTCCACCATTGTTTTTCATTGTCCTGGGCTTAGTGAGCATTTTGCACATAAATCACCTTCACTTTGTACACTTTTGTAATTAGTATTGTTGCTTCTACTTTTCATTTTCTTATCTAATTTCTGTTTCCAGAATGTTGTTCTTATCTCAACCCACAATCTTTGCCTTTTGTGCTTCTAACTGGAGGGGGAGGGGAAGCAAGTGTCAGTGCGGTTTCAGTGAGAGCATTAAATTGGGGAAAACCATTCCTAAACCACAACACCTCAATACCAAAATCAGTAATTATTTTTTTTAATTTAAGTTAAATACCTCAAGTAGAGTCCATTTTGCCCACAACAGCCAAAAGTCATCCATAGAGGAAAATTACTGCTTCAGTTTCTATTGGGCAAAGTAGAAGGGCTGATCTCACTTCTGGCTCTGATGAAGGAACTTCTGGTTTGCAGTTACAGAAATCAAGTAATAAATACACCGACCAGAAATAAATAGCCCCTGCCTCCAGCCAGGTGAAGGAAAGTAACAACTGGGTTTACTGGACTGTGTGGGTTCAGTGGCCTGGCACACCAGACTCAAAGGAGTATAAGTCTGTGGTGTCACCAGTGCACAGTGTATCCTAATGCCATCAGGTTACAAAGGAGCACAACTCATCTGTATTTCTGGAGTGATAGGGGAATCCAAACAACTGTATGTGTTGGAGACTAAGGTAAGCCTAACTGGGAATGAGTGGCAAAAGCATTTTGTGATTGGCCAGGAGGGTACATGCATCCTCGGCATAGACTATCTCAGGAGAAGGTACTTCAAGTTGGGCTTTTGGTATAGCTGCTTTGAGTATGTAGAAGATTAAACAGCTGTCTACCCTGCCTGGCCTCTTGGAAGATCCCTCCGTTGTGGGCTTGCTGTATGATGCCAGTGTTTTATGATGCTGTATGTCACCACTGCTGGGGCTGCCATATGTCAAAGGTATTACAGCAGGAATCACACCAACCAATGAAGAATGGATCTCTCAAGAAACCAGGCAAGTGCAGCAGTGGTGCAACCTGAGCTGGTTTTGTTACACAACATTCCAACACAGCACACCATCCCACCTGTCCTGAGTGATCACCATAACAGACAGATCCAAAAGTCATAGAGTAAATGAACTCAATGGACTTTTTTATTGGCATTTTATAGACATTTTACGGGGATGGCCCATAGACTAAGGGAATGATATCTGTGTGTATATCAAAGGATGGGAAGGGTGGTTGTAGTTAATAATGAATGGGACCTGAGTATGATGTAAATGATATGAAATAAAGGGTGGAGATTGTACTGGGTCTGGCTAGGATGGAGTCAGTTTTCTTCATAGCAGCTCATATGGCACTATGTTTTGAATTTGTGATTAAAACAGTGTTGATACACTAATATTTTGGTTATTGCTGAGCAGGGCTTACACAGTGTCAAGGCCTCCTTTGTTTCACACAGCCCTACTAGTGAGTAGTCTGGGGGTGCACAAGAGGCTGGGAGGGGACACAGCTGGGACAGCTGACCCCAACTGACCAAAGAGATACTCCATACCATATGATATCACTCATAGCAATAAAAACTGGTGAGAGGGTGGGGTGGGGTGTATATTTCCAGGGCTGCTGTTACTCAGGGACTGGCTGGGCATTGGTCAGTTGGTAGTGAGCCATTTGGGGGTTTTTGCATCATTTCTTTATCTAGGTTTTGGTTTTATTTATGTGTTAGGGGTTTTTTCCTTACTTTTTTATTAAGTTGTCTTTATCATCTCAACCCATGAGTTTTCTCACTCTTAACCTTCTGATTCTCTTGGCAGGGGGAGTGAGTGAGCAGCTGTGTGGTGCTTAGCTGCCCACCAGGGTTAAATCACGACAACAGGACATTTCCTATTAAGACTTCAGACTTAAAAAGTAAAATACAGTAAATGTGTGAGTAGTGTAAATGCATGACACCTACTTTGAGCTGTTTTGTCAGCCCTCTGCTTTAAGATGCCTCATTTTAAATCAGCCTAGATAACTATATTATTCCTTCTCTCCAAAATTATAAACATGTGGACTATATATTTTTAGATGGGACTAAATACTGCCCATGAACTGAAGGGTTGGCAGTTCAAGTTTAAAGTGGGAGCTTTGTGCTCTTTGGAGAAAGGTCCTACAGTTTGTGAGTGTTCCCAACTTATCCGTAGCCAAAGAAAGTCTCTACACTAGGACCTTAAGTCACACCCAGAGCTTGTTTACATAACAGTAAGTCCCACCATTTTACCAAGTTCCATGTATATTTATTTTACAAGCACAATTGGTATTAAAATATTTCATTTATATTATAGTACTGAAATCACATGCATACATTCAACCTTGCAGGAAGTAGACTTACCTACAATACTTTTTTCTGGAGCAGGAGGCACAATGTAACCAATATGCATGTACTTCATTGCTAATTTGCTGTGCAAGCCAAGGAAATCACTGAATCTTCTTTTAACAGAGAGTTCATTTTTGTGAAACATGGAAAGGGATGTCTAAAAAAAAGTCATTTTAGTTATGACTTACTGATACATCTACTCAGCTGTGATATAAAGTTATTTGGAAATATATTTGTTGCACTAGTTACCTTTGTTGTTACTCTGTATGCCATATAAGCATTCATGCCATCCCCTGTAAGAAAATTAAAATACTTATCTTAAGGCAAGTTGCTTTAATCCCTCCACACTTTTTTTTTTCCAAAATACACAATAAATACCTTTTTATTTGCATGCTAAAAACATCAGAATTATACTAAAATTTCAGAATAGCCTCTAAGAGGTAAGACAGCCTAACGTATGATTTAATTGGTTCAAGTAACTTACCAACTTTCTCTGGGTCTGATACATTGATTTCTATATCAAGCCAATCTCCATTTGCTTCCTCTTCAATCTAGAAAAAAAGGTATGCCATATTTAATAAGTTAGTGTGCATTCATACTACATATTAGTACAAAGATAAGGATATACATGAAGAAAGACTCAGTATGTCTCAATGACTAAAAAGCTCTTCTAGATGCACTATCCAATTTTAAGTGAACATAATTTCACATCTTGGTTTTTAATTTTGAGCCTTCCTGAAAATTTTTTTGTGTGGCAACTTATTCAGATTTGTTGGCCTTAGTGTTTTAGTAGACATTTATCTTAGGGAAATGCTCATTTTATCTCCTCCAATCTCAGCAGGAACAGAAGTTCAAAAATGCTTTCACTTGCAATGTTTCTATAAGCTTCTAATCCAAAGACAGATATATCCCTGAATATTAATGGTATCTGAGATTGAAGAGTTGGGGATGGGGAAAGGAACAACCATAGAATTTTCAGATACTTGCCAGAGCTGTGTGATAACAGAATTTCCTAATCTTTTGTGCAATATACGCAAGTTTGATAGAACAGGAGTAGTTAAGAAAGGCCATGACAGAACAGTGTGCCAAGATTGAAGAGGAAGAAAATCTGAATGAAATGTCAACTTAGGGCATCTGGGAAAGCAGCCATCATTGAGTCCCAGGTCAGTCATCATCAGTGACATTTTCTAGGAGCATATTCTAGAATGAATGGTATTTGCCAATGCACAGACTTTGAATGGAATGATAAATGTAAATAGTAAATTAAGTGGTAGAACTATGAACAGCCTCAGCTGTTTGTTAGTGTGCAGAATAATGATAACAGTTTCCTCAATCTCCTTATTAACAGCAGCTTCAGAAATCTGAGTTAAAACCTGTAACATGCTAGTATGAATTAATACACGTCTTTAACATGTAGATCAAATCTTGTTCCCTTCACACACTTTTACAATACCTATCCTGTAGGAATGGAGCATGTTACTCCTCATACTACAGATTTCTCATCACCTAAGCAATGAACACTCATGATATTGAGTCAAATACATATTAAACACAGAATAGTTGTTCTCTTGCATACTTCCCTTTACCAAAGAATGTTCCTGTGAGTAAGTTAGAAACTGCATTAAAAAACCCAAAACCTGCAAATAGCAAACACACACAAAAAGACATTTCCACAGTTGTCAAAATATAAATTAAAAATTTTCACAGTACCTCTTCTCTGGATCTATGAAAAATCACAGGGGCTGTTACACTTTTCAATTCCATTCCGGGAGCTACTAATGTAGTAGGTGTTACAGTAGTGATTCCAGGAGTAGGTTTTGGTGAAAGTACTGGATCCCTCACTGGACTGTCCAATGAAACTTCTTCTGTGGCTTCTAGATAAAGATTTTGAGTTCACAAAAAAGATCTTGCTCCATAGAGATATATGTACACCACAAAAAATACCAAGCATACTGTTAGTTTCAAAATCCTTCATGGAATTTTTGTTTGTCCCTTGCCAACACAGCAGTTTGGGAGTTGGAAACCAGAACAAGATGGTTTGTTGAAGCCCAGTCCCCCACTACCTGCTCCCAGAGCCAGCTAACTGTCTAAAGCCTAAACAAAGGGATAGCTAATAGCGTTGCATTCCAACATGATGGCTGGGGAGCGGATTGGGGGGAGGTGGGGAGAGAGAGAGGTTTCCTGGTGCTTGCTACACTTTGCTCCTCCATCTGCTTTGGTGCCAGCTGCCACTTGCTGGGCTGGTGGCAGCACTGGGAGGGGGTTCCTGGCTCGGCCCCCTGACTCTGCACATCCTGTGCCATTCTTCTGAGACAACAGTCACCACTGCCTGGATTCGCTACAGGCTTGTCAAGGGGCCAGCACCATCTGCAGAGGAGTTGCTAACCCCCACACCCTCCATCACTTTCAGACAAAGGCCCTTACACTGCCAACGGGAAAGGTTTCAGCCCATCCCTTGTGGCTGCCATTCCCATGTGAGCTCCAGAACCAGCACCTCTCCTGTGGTAGGTCTGGCTGAGCTGGAATTTATTTCCCCATAGTAGCCCTCACAGTGCTGTGCTCTGCATTGGGAGCTAGAAGTGTTGATAACACAGCCATGTTTTGGCTACTGCTGTAATATTCCTTCTTCAATCGAGGGTGACATCCTGGGAGGGGACACAAGTAGGCCAGCTGACCCACATTGACCAAGGGGATATTCCATACCATATGACGTCAACACAGATATAAAAGCTGAGGCAAGGAGCAGGACTGCGGGCATTCATTGTCTCTAATGGCTGCCTGCTGACAACTGTTACCCCCGCTTCTCAGAGAAGTGGCCGACCATCACTGCTTATGGGAAGTAGAGATTAACTGCTAGCTTCTGCTTTGCATGCGTGCGTGCTGCTTTTGCTTTTTGTGTAAATATAAACTGCCTTATCGAAACCCATGATTTGTGTTGGGGTTTTTTCCACCTTACTCTCTCCCCTGTCCAGCTGGGAAGGGGAGTGATAGAGCAGCTGGGTGGGCACCTGGCATTCAGCCAAGGTGAACCCACCACATCTCCCTACCTGTGTCTTTGCCTCACCAGAGCCCATGAGTCACTGCAGCCCCTGCCTCCTGAGGCACAGCATCGCCTCCTGCTGTCTGTAAATATAACTGCACCGAAGGGGCAGAGATAGGACTTGATTTGTTTGAAAGTTTTGGTTACAGTGTTGCTGTTTGTTCTGTTCTGGTTTTTTGGGGTTATACATATATATATTTGTAGTAAAGAACTGTTATACTTTTCTCTACATTTTCTGATTAAAGTGTCTTAATTTCAAAGGTTGTGGTGGTTTGAGGAGAAGCCCCTTCCTAGTCCAGAAGGATTCCTCACTTTCCTTGATAGACATCTTCATTTCTTTTAAACTGAGACACATGCACATTAAAAAGTGATAATACATAAGTTTACTAAGATAATTTATAAATAACATCAATTTCTCTCTCAGATAATTTCTCTAAAAAGATCGGTAAAACTAGAGGTGACATCAGAGTTTCCAGTGAATAACAGGTTAAAGTAAAATTAAGTATACAATTTATTTTTCTGTGCTTCCAGGTAAAGTCTTTTAAAGTAGTCACAAAACTGCTAAATCATTCATTTCTATATGATATATGATGAAAACAAATGAAATTTTTTCTACAACAGACCGCTTTTTTTCAGCGCCTATGCCAAATGTAGTTTTTGCACTCTGAACAACCACTGATTAAGTCATAAAGGCTGATAATTGAGCATACTAAGAGAAGTTATACATATACACCCTCTACCACAAGCCCACAACTTGCAAAGTACAAATATTAGTAGATGAGGCATTCTGACAAGTAAGACTAACTACTTATTTTTAGTTTCTTCAGATTGTAGATAGTTCATCTATATTTAAAGAGTATGTATATCTCTGCTCTGCAAACCCTTCCTGCTTTCTTTCTTCCACTACTTGATTTTGACCAACAGCAAACCATACATTTAAAATAGAATATTTCAGTTGGAAGGAATGTACAACAACCATCTAGTCCAACTGCTTGATCACTCCAGGGCTGGCCAAGTTAAAGCATGTTATTAAGGGCACAGTCCAAATGCATCTTAAACACAGACAGGCTTGGGGCATTGACCACATCTCTAGGAAGCCTGTTCCGGTGTTTGACCACTCTCTCGATAAAGAAATACTTCCTAATGTTCAGTCTAAACCTCCCTTGGCGCAGCTTTGAACCACTCCAATGCATGTGTTCCAGGGAAAAGGGGGCCCGAAAGGCTGTTGAAACTGAAACTAGAACACCGTTGAAAGCTTAACCCAAACAGTAATTTTATTACCGAAAATAGCCAAGTGAACAGGAAGAAACCCGAGAGAGAGAGAGAGAGGGGAAATAAGCTCCCAGGTATAAACACTCAAATCTCCAAGGTGTTTCCCACAGGGTTGTCTTACTGACCCCAGAATGCCCAGACTTCCCAGAGCAGTGGCTGCATCCTCAGGCATCGGCAGGCTCCTAGCGAAGGCGGGTGTCTCCGCCAAAAAAGCAACATTGTCCTGTCATGTCAAGAGAGTGAGCCCCAAAGCATGAGCCATCTGCTTTTTATCTAATTTGCCAAATGACATCTACCTGGGCAGGTGTGGCCAGTACTGCCCAGGCAAAGATCCTCAGCACCTCCCCCCATTATGTAAGTGGCACTGCTCTGCGCATGTGTGGATTTCTTTGTGCCTGTGTCGTATATTCCAGGGGGTCTTTATTAAGTGGGTCTGGGGGCTTACTTCATCCTCCTCCTCTCTTTCTCCTTCAAGTGCCCTTGAA
>JAWWTY010000082.1:1356691-1366792 GCA_035222235.1 Margarornis squamiger | reverse complement strand
GCACTGGGAGGGACTGGTGAGCACTGGGAGGGGGTTATGGGTCTGTATGGGGGCACTGGGAGGGACTGGGGAAACTGGGAATGGGTTATGGCTTTGTGTGGGGGCACTGGGAGGGACTGGGGGACACTGGGAGGGACTGGGGGGCACTGGGAGGGTACTGGGGGCACTGGGAGGGTACTGGGGGCACTGGGAGGGTACTGGGCCAGTGTCTCATACTGGTCCATAGTGGTCCATGCTGGCCTGTAGTGGTCCCTAGTGGTTTATATTGGTTCGTACTGGTCTGTACTGGTTCATACTGGTCCATACTGGTTTCTGTCCCCCCCGCAGGGCGTGGAGTTCTTCGATGAGAAGCTGAACTCGCTCTGTATGGCCTGGCTGGTGGATCACGGTACTGGGAGCACTGGGAGCTACTGGGGGGGTACTGGGAGCACTGGGTGGAAGTTACTGGTCTTTACTGGTTTTACTCTCCCTCCCAGTCTATACCACCAGTAACTGGTACAAACTGGGCCATCTAGGGGTGGTGTTATTGGTTCATACTGGTTTATACTGGTCCATACTGGTTTATACTGGTCCTTACTGCTTTATACTGGTCCATACTGGTTCATACTGGTTTATACTGGTCCTTCAGTGTCCACCATCCACGAGGTCGCCACCAGTACCCGATACACTCTGGGGCCTGGTGGTTGCATTACCAATCCATCTTAGTCCGTACTGGTTTATACTGGTTTATACTGGTTCATACTGGTTTGTACTGGTCCTTACTGGTCTATACTGGTCCCGCAGTGTACGCCATCCGCGAGGCCGCCACCAGTAACCTGCGGAAGCTGGTGGAGCGCTTCGGGCACACCTGGGCCCAGGGCACCATCGTGCCCAAGGTGCTGGCCATGGCCGCGGACCCCAACTACCTGCACCGCATGACCACGCTCTTCTGCATCAACGTGGGTACCTGGGCACACCTGGGGGCACCTGGGCACACCTGGGGACACCTGGGGGGCTGGGGGCACACCTGGGCACAGCTGGGCACAGACCCCAACTACCTGCACCGCATGACCACGCTTTTCTGCATCAACGTGGGTACCTGGGGGGGCACCTGGGCACACCTGGAGGGGCTGGGGGCACACCTGGGCATGGCCCAGGTACTGAGGGCAGTGTGAGCAGTGTCAGGGCTCTGTGGGCGTGTCCCACCTGTGCCACCTGTGCCAGGTGTGTCTCACCTGTCCCTCACCTGTCCCTCACCTGTCCCTCACCTGCGCAGGTGCTGTCGGAGGTGTGTGGGCAGGAGGTGACCACCCAGCAGATGTTGCCCACCGTGCTCCGCATGGCGGCCGACGCCGTGGCCAACGTCAGGTTCAACGTGGCCAAGTCCCTGCAGCGCATCGGGCCCATCCTGGACAGCGGGTGAGGCTCACCTGGGCACACCTGGGTACCTGTGCACACACCTGGGCACACCTGGGTACCTGTACACACACCTGGGCACACACCTGATACCTGTACATACACCTGTACACACACCTGGGCACACCCCTGTACACACACCTGGCCACACACCTACATGCACAGTCTAGACCAGCACATTGGGCCCATCGTGTTTCCCCCTCTCCCATACCTGTCTTACCTGTCCCCCCCTGTGGGCTGCCCTCTCTCTATGGGTTGATGTCTCTCACACAGTTTGGGCATCTTTCTCTCTACACTGGCACCCCTTCAGAGACACCACTCTCTGAGTCATCTCCTCTTGCACCTGCACTCTTTCTTTCTCTGGGTCCATACCATCCCCTCCTCCACTGCCTGCCCCAATCCCACCCTCTCTTACTCACTCATCCCCTGTTACAGTCTACTTAAATGTTGCAGAAAGAACTTCGGATTTGAATATTTTCCCTGAGCAAAATTAAAACACACAATTTATCTGTTGATACCAAAACCTGATTTTATTAATTGCTAAGAGATGCAAAGAGAAGAAATAAGAAAAGGTTGGAAAAACTAAGATTACTTTTAGAAGCAAAGAAAAGCTTACCACCAAAACTACCTTTTGCCAAATTGGTGTGTGTGGGGAGAGAGAAGCAGTTTCTGCCCTTTTTTTTCTCTGTCTCTGCTGCTTTTCGATGTTATCTCTTTGGCTGTGAGGGGGTCTTAGTTGCTTTAGTTCTCTGGAATGCAGCCAGGAGGTGTGGATTCATCGTTCATGAGGAGTGTTGCAGGCGTCTTGGGCCAAGCGGGGCCGGGTCAGCACCTTTTTGGCCCTCAAAAATATGGTAAGGGTAGAAAGATAAGATATAACTCATGCATGCGGCATGGAGGGTTTTGGTTCTCTCCAAGCTGGCAGAGTTTCAGTCCCCAGCGGGAAGCAGGCAGTTGGTGAAGAAGAGGTGAGAGGGTGAGGGGGAGGTAGAGAGAGATTTTTAGTTAGGGTAACTGGTCCTCTCTCTCTTTCCTCTTTCCCCCTAATTTTCCAAAGTTTCTTCTCAATTTTATAGTGTTCAAAAGAGGGTATACGTGGTTGTTTGGCATGTAGCCTTATTCAGATGAACAATAACAGGATCTTCTGGCAGGAAACTCCAGCAGGAAGCTCTTGTGAGAACTTCTGGCAGAAGGCTGACAGAGAATTTTTTGGTAGGAAGCTTTGACAGGCAGAAACAATGGAGAAGCATTATTTATTGCATTTCTATATTATCTGTGTGTCACACCCCCCTCCACTTCTCTCCCCACCCCTCTTTCTGTCTCTGCTACTCAAATTCTCCCTCCCTCTGCTTCTTTACATGTGTGTCTCTCTCTGTGGGTCACCCTCTCTTTGCATCGCTGCCCACCTTCTTTGGGTTCCCCTCTCACTCTTTCTCTCTGGGTCAACCTCTCTTGGGTTCTCTGGGTTCAGGTCCTCAGGTCAGCCTTTATCTGTATTTACCTCTTGTTCACCTCCTCCCCCTCCATCTGGGTATCTCTCTTCTGTAGCACCTAATATCTCCTTTTACGTTGCCACCTCTCTCTCCCTTTGGTTCCCCATCCCCTTTTTGGCTTGCCTTCTCTCTTCCCTCATCCTTCATGCCCCCACTCCCACTTGGCTGACCTCTCTTGCCCTCATTTAATCTGTCTTCCTCTCCCTCTCTGTGGGTTACCCTCTCTCCATAGGTTGCCATACCTCTCATTTGGGTCATCCTCTCGCTCTTGAGAGGGTCAACCTCTGGCACACTCTTTGTGTGTCTCTCTCTCAGATGCCCTGTTTCTCTCTCTGGGTCTCATTTTAGGTCCACCTGCCCCTCTCTCTCTGGGTTGACCTCTGCCTGTCTTTCTTTCTCTCTTGGTCGCCCCCTCTACACCCTGCACACCACCACTTGTGTTGTGCGCACTCTCCCTCTCTTTGGTTCACTCCCCTCCTCAATTCCTCTTCCTCTTCCTCATTGCCAGTCATCCCCTATCCCTCTCTCTCAGTCACACAAGTTCTCTCTCCCAAGCTCTCTTTCCCTCTGGAGCTCCCTCCCTCGTGAGTTGCTCTCTTTTTCTGGGTTGAGCTGCCCCTCTTTCTCTTTCTGGGCTGCACACACTCATTCTCTGTTTAAGTTTCCCCCTATGTACAGCGGTTGCTTGCTCCAGGCAACAGTTTATATTCCACTCTCATTCTGGATCTCTCTCTCTCTCTCTCTGGGCTACGCCTGCTCTCTTGCTGGATCATACCTGCCATCTCTCTCTCTCTGGGTCAAGCTCTCACTTGCTCTGAGTCATGGCTGCCCCCCTTCCAGCTCACATGCTCTCCCTCCCCTCCCTCTCTCTGGCCCTTACTCTCTCTAGGTCACACTACCACTCCCTGAGTTACACACACCCCCTGACTCACATGCTCTTTCTCTATGGGCCCTTCTTTGTCAGTCAAACACACTCTCTCTCTTTCTGGGTCACATCCCTTCCCCCCCCCATCATGCTCTCTCCCCCATCATGCTCTCTGTGGGTGATGTTTTTGGTCCCATTCTCTTGTCTCAGTCACTTCCTCTCTGGGTCATGCTCTATGTCTGCCTGGGTCACCCTCCCCCCCTTCCTCCTGTCCACACTCTCACTGAGTCTCTCTGTCTCATACTTTCTCTGTGTCTGTCTCTGGGTCACACATGCTTTATATCTTTCTTTGGGTTGTGCTCGATTCAGTTCATGCTCTCTCTCTGGGCCATGATTATGTTCTCTCTGGGTCATGCTTGCTTTCTATGTGTCTTGGTCATACTCATTTCTCTGTTCCATGCTCTCTCTTGGGCCCACGCATTCTCTATCTTTGGGTCACATGCACTCACTGCCTCTTTGGATCACATGCTCACTCTTTCTCCCTCTGTGTATCTCTTTCTCTGGCTTGTACATGCTGTCTTTGGGTTGCATGTGGTCTCTCTTTGGGCCAGTCACACACTCTTTCACAGTTTCTTTGTCATGCACACTTTTTCAGAGGATGTGCTCTCTACGCGTGCCATAGGTATACTCTGCATTGGACTCATGTTTTGTCTTGGTCAGATGCTTGCTCACACTGATTTCAGAACTCTCTCCCTCTTTGTAGAACTCTCTCTGGGTCTCTCTTTTACCTGTTTTGTTTCCAGTAGGTTCTTTAGCAATATATCCTATTGAACAATAACCTTGTGGATATTTTTCACCAGTCTTCCAGTAATACAGTGTTTCTATGACTTTCATTACTTTAATTTTTTTTCTCTTTCTCTTGTAGATATTCTGTTATGTAATTTATTCTTAGAGATGTGCATTATGCCCATACATTTGTTTAAAGTGCCCTGGCAGTTGTAAAAATCCATGTGTCTTCATGTCATGTGTCTCTTCATGTCCATTATCTTTTGGGGAGCAGTCAAATTCCATTTATTATAAAATGTGTTCTTGCATAATAGCTAGAACTGTTAAGGGATGTTAGGAACAGCTGCCTCCTCCAGAAGTTCCAGTCCAGGACTTCCTCCTGCCCAGCCACTAGGACCAGTGGCTAGTTCAGCTTGAAGTTAGCTAGCAAATACATCTCCCCACCCCATGCACACTCAATTTGGGGAAGCCTGGCACCAGTCACATGGGCTGTGACCCACTCCAGCCACTGATACAGAGCCTCTTACCTCACTCATACCAGTCCCTCCCAGTAGCTGGTTGTCGAGACACACACCATTCCCACCCCAGTGGCTGGAGGTTAAAGACCCCTACTTGCCCCACTATATGACACCACAGGCCAGGGCCACCTACACCTCCAGTCTGACTCCAGTAACTGGCGCCAGATTCCACTAATGCTGATCTCACTAGTACCTGGTACTTAGTCTTGCAGCACACATATACACAGGATAGAGTGAGATTACACAGAAAATAAAAGATTTAAGAAGATATTAGAAGACAGGACAGACTGTGGTGATGAGATGCAGGGCTGTCAGACAAGTGTACTGACTGGCCTTGTTTTACATGTGTCTGGTCCCTTTTATATCTCTTTCTGTCTACCACCCTTTTTGTTCCTCCCTGCTCCCCCTTCCTCCTGTATGTTATCTCATGAGTTACATAGTTCTATGGATTTCTGCACACCTCCCAGTCCAGTATCCAGGATTCCCTCTGGTTTGCAATCTCATCAGTTGCAAAGTCCCATGGAATTCCTGGAAGTGGAGCCTGTGGTTTCTTGGTAGTTCATCAAATAGTGTGACTGGTCAGGTTTGTTTCCTTGTCATTGTCTCCATGTTTGTTCTGTCAGGCCTGTTTCTGTATATTTTCATTTCTGGTTTCCCCCTTTTCCTCTTGGTTTCTCAATTGACAAGGCCCCATATCAGATAACCTTGCTGGAATAAACATTCTCACACTCTTAGTGTGATTGACCAGGTTTGGTTCTCATCACTGACTCCCTTATCATTTTTCTGCCAGGTTTGTGTCCTTGAATGTTCTTGTTTATGGCTTCTTCCTTTTCTTATTATCCTTTTCTTTCTGTTGAAGAAGGCCTTTGACCAGATACCCTTAAAGGAACAGCTCCACACAATTCTCAACATACCTTTAGCTATCATACCAGGTTATCTATTAATCATGTTTCTCACACGAAAGCATCAATTTGATGTATGTAAGATCCTTCATGTCTAGCTTCAGGATCATTCATTCCCCCTAAACCCCTCATACAACTTGCACTTTTGCGCTTCTAGTTCCTATATCAGGGCCATACCTTGATTAATCCTTAAACCTTACTTTTTATTAGACATCTGGTAGGCTATATATAAACATTTCCTCTCCTAATTGCAACATCCAACAGTTTTGGCACTTTTCGTTCCTTTTTTTGCCTCTCCAGTGCACTGAGCTAATTACATTCTAAGACTTGAACATACAATGCATTGTGGCCTAGTTTTGGTCCTCAGGAGTTGCTGAATGAGATGGTTGAAGTATATGGGAAATCATCTGAACACTGATGCACTTTGTCTTCCATTTGGTTATAGTGTGTCCACAGACTTACCATGTTGCTATTTGATGAATGCTTGCAGGACACAGTTTCTTACTTTTACACTTCCTCTAACTTTCTTAACACTTGTAGTTTCCAACTAAATGCACAACATATTTTTATCTCACTTTTTTTTCACACCTTTATCATATTTTTTTTCACACTTTTTACATGTCACTAAAACTGGAGTTGCATTAAAAAACTGACCCCTCCATCCCGCACTCATCCACCTCACCTTCCTCCACAAATCAGGATCAAACAACCCCTTAGGTATTTCATCAAACTACGACAAAATCCCATTCCACCTGTACTTTTCCATAAACACTTTCACAGAATCACAGAATATGCCAAATTGGAAGGGACCCACAAAGATCATCAAGTCCAACTCCTGTCCCTGCACAGGACCATCCCCAAGACCATGCACCCAAGAGTATTGTCCAAACACTTCTTGAACTTTGTCAGGCTTGATGCTGTGACCACTTCTTTGGGGAGCCTGTATTTCACATTAATCGGTCCATCATACATGCTCTATGAAAACCATTTGCATTATCTTTGTTAACCGATGATATCTCTGCGGTATATTGAGGTGCTGAATGTAATTTGAAAAGAAAACGTGTGATATTTTGTTTCAACACTTCAGACTGATCTTTTTCAGATAAACCAATGTGGGTTTCTAAGAGTCTGTATTTTGTCTCTGTGATTAGCATAGGTGTTTTGGGGGGAGGTATTTCCGTGTAGAATGATTGCTAATCTCTGTGTGCTTGTGATGATGGGGTATGATACTTTTTTTTCTCTTGTTCTCTTTTTGTTCACTTATTTCTGATGTTTGAAACCACTCTGTTCTAGAACCTTGTTTGTTAAATTTGTTGAGAAATGGAAAACATTTTCTTGCCTCTTTCATAACCAGAGCTCTTATCCTTCCATTAGTGTTCATGAATATTTCACTCTTGTATTAGTTTTTTCATTTTATGGATAACTTGCATGTAGTCAGTGTAGCCCTTTTACCTGGAAGTGGTACTTCCACAATAATATATATATAATATAACATATAACATCACATCACTTATGTTGGACATTTCACTTTTTCTTTCAGGTGTCTCCATGCTTAACACAAAACAAGTCTTATCTTGGAAATTTGTTTCCTATTGTATTCTGTCTTTATGACTTGAAATGTATTTGGAACCAAATTCACTGCTGTTCATTATTTCTCTTCTTTCAATTCTTTTAATATTTTTCTATAACATGCTTTTCCATAGCCCTATAAATATGTATGGCTCTTGGTATTGCCATGTCCACTTCTTGTAGTAAACCAACTTTGACTTGGTTACTACTTCTATGGAGCTCATTCCTGCCTGGAGGCAGGTTTCATAGAAGGAAAATGAGATCCTCCTTGCATTAAGTGCAGGGGGAGGCAATGGGCAGTTTGGTTGTTGTTTTTTGGTTGTTGTTTTTTTTTTTTTGTGTTGGATTTTTTAAGAACCTTAGTTTACATTTTATAGTCTCTTGGTTTCTTTAGTAATGATTCTGAATGTGTTGCAGGGAAAAACACAGAGGACTTCACCCTTGATTTCCTCCCAAAGAAATTTGGAAATGCTCTAGCCAAGTGGCTCTTTTTTCATTCAAGACTTTTCTTCTTATACCATGCAACACAGGCATGCTAAGAGTCTGGTCTTTGTTTTCTGGCATCAGTCATTTAACAACGATTTAGAGTTGTCAGAAAACAAAACTTTAGGCCCAAAGCAGGTGTCCATGCCTGCAGACTTCAGACTGTTTGTCTTAGTTTAGAGGAAAACTAAGATGTCTATTTAGACTAGAAAAAAAAGAAGGGGCCTTCTTCCCAAAAGAAAAAACCAAACCACTCCCACTCCTTTAAATTTAGAGTGAACTTTAACTAGGAAAATGTATAGAAAAGGATAACAGTTCTTAACAACTATATGTATATATACATATATATATAACCAAGGAAAAAAAAAAGGAACCAAACAAAAGTTTGTAATCAACACCTTTGAACGAAATGAGTCTCTGCTTCCTTTGGGTGCAATTATATTTACGGACAGCAGGTGGCGATGTCATGCCTTGGCTGACTGCGGAGTAGGCTTCCCAGGAACGAAGGCTGAGACGCCGGTTGCTCCCCCTGTGGTAGACCCGTGTAGACTCATGTGGGTTCGATGGTGCAGAGGGACAGGGTGGAACCTTTTCCATGGAGCAGTGTAGACCCTCTCCTCATCCTTTGTTTGAGAGAAAAAGCATTCACTGGGGGGCAGAGGGGGCAACACCTCCTCCGCCGATGACTGTCGGCCCCCTCAGGAAAGTCTTTTGCAAATCCAAGGTAGCGATGACTCTCTCTCTCTCTAAAGCACAGGGCGCCCAGAGTTTGGGGGGCGGGGGGGGGGAAGAAAAAGAGGAGCCAAGCCAAAGAGGGAGCTCCCTCCGAGATGCTTCTACTCATAGCAGCTGCCGGAAACCAAGTGAAAATCCAGCACACAGGAAAAAAACTCTGTCTCCCTTCCCCCTCACCCTCCCCCCCCCAATCAATTTGGAATTTGAGTAATCAGCCACTCCTTTTGTTAGCTAGGAGTGGGGGGGGGGGGGGTTTGAGTTCTAGCTCCCAAACTCTGTGTTGGTAGGAGGAGAAAATTCAATACCAGGTTCTGAAACTATAACACTGTTTCAACAGGCAGATGCACATAGTTTGTTCTATTTGGAATAAGTCTTACACTGAAGGAGGCCATAGGAATTTTCCTGCTGAGTTCAGCAGGAAAAGAATGTGAATCCCATTTTGTTTCTTCTGTGAGCTAATGACTTGCCTGTATTTTGCTCACCCAGGTGAACATGCCTACAAATGTTCTTCTTGCACGTTTTCCACCATGACAATTAGCCAGCTAAAAGAGCATTCCTTGAGAGTGCATGGGAAAGCACTGATGCTACCAAGACCCAATGTTGTCAGCCTCTCAGCCTCACTTGGCTACTGCACCTCCAAGAAACACACTTCTGCTGAAGAGGTGAAGAACTCTAATGGTAAGAGGTGCCTCAGAGCGAGAATTTAATTGTCTAAAATACTACTTAATATTATTAATATCATTATTTAAAAAAATTAAGGCAGTGATTAGAAAAATCCAAAGTTGTATGAAAAGCAAGAATAATGGTGGTGTTCTAGTACTTGACCTACAGTTGAATCTTACCAGTTTATTCTTTACCAATTTATACTGCCAATATTCCTTTGGAATAAGTCAAGCTGACCTTATTTTTCAGCAAATATTTACAACATAGGAAATTTCAATGGCAGAGCTCCCATTAAAATTCAGTGAGAAAGAGAGCATCTAATTCCATTTGCATTTCTAAAAAACACTCCTTTATCTTGTTAGCAGAGAAGTTTAGTGAAGCCACTAAAGATTAAGTGTAAAAAGTAGAGGGAATAGCTAGACAAATTTGTTTTATGCTTTTTATGGAAATGGGTGTTTACACAGATACTGATGTTTTAAATACAAACAGATGGCTTATTTTTAAGTTTTGCCTTCTATTTAGGCTTTGGAGTTTTATTGCTTGTGCTACAAAGGAGAATTCTTTCTGAGCCCCTCATGACAAGAATGACATTGAGGAGCTGGAGCAGCAGGAGTGGCTGAGGGAGCTGGGGGGGCTCAGCCTGGAGAAAAGGAGGCTCAGGGGGGACCTTCTCACTCTCTGCAACTCCCTGA